>WNWK01047673.1:0-13834 GCA_009830355.1 Cherax destructor | reverse complement strand
GGGTTTAGGGTTGGGGTACGGGTACAGAAGTTTTTTCCCCCTTCACTGGTGCGTTTCAGTTTTTTTGGTTTTATATAGGAAATCTTTAGTGAGTGTTTCCCACTGTTTTGGGGAGGGTTTTCGTAAGTGGTTGGGGGTCTTTAAAAAAGGCCCCATCATTTTGGTGTTTATTCACTGGTGTTGAGTATGACGACTCCACCTCCTTTGTCGGCGGTGGTGACATAGTCTCTCCTGTTATTTAAAACACATCGTAGATGTGGAACATCCTACTGGCCTTTATTTTTAAAAACCTCCAGCAGAAATATTTGTCAACCCCTTTATACTACCCAAGTATTTGTTTTATCCCTTTTTACCCCCGTATATTGAAAATACCCTTATTTTATTTTTTCTACTACTACTACTACTACTACTAATACTACTTATATCATACTATTTCTAACACCACTAGTTTTTCCCCTTCACCTTGACAGTATATATACCAACTATGTCCATTTATCGCTTGTAAGGCGAAAACTCTGGAGAGCGAAATTGCCACTAAAATGTCACATTAGTTGCAATTGTGTCCTTTTACTTAACTTATGTTCTTATGTTAAATATCTAGCCTCACAGTAATGGGTTCAAGTTAGAAATATTAGATTTAGATTAAGAAAGTATATAGAAAAGTATTGTTTTGGTAATAGATTTGTGGATGAGTAGCTTTAAAAATAGATAAGACAAGTACATGAGTGGGTGTACGACCATTTTTAAGACAGAAATGACGTGATGTTAGGGATGGGGTTCCTTATCCAGGGCAGGTATGGGTGCTCTAGCTAGTTCATATGAGTGTTGCTAGGACTTTAACTAGAATTAATTAGACGTATGGAATTTCGAAGGAAAAACCGTAGAGTTGAAATACTGATTTAGGCTTTGTTACCACCAATCTTAAGAATAACAATCAAGTAATGTTGGGTAATGCTGATAACAGAAATTGTGGAGAAGCAAAGCTGAATAGTAAATAGGTACAGAAGAAAAAATATTAACATATTTTATACTAATTGTCGAACCGTCAGGCATAAAATTAATGAATGGCGTTTGGTAGCATGTGTGGGAAACATTGATGATACTGTAATAACAGAAACCTGCTAAAATTTAAAGAGTGATAGGCCAGTGTTACATTTAAGGGTTTAATTTGCAGCAAGTAGATAGAAATACCGGAAAGGGGTTTGGAATAACATGTTCGAGAAAATATAAATTGTAAATAAATGGTATAAAATACCGACACAATGGAAAAATAAACACATAAGCAGTATAATGTGATCCTTTATTGACAACGTTTCGCCCACGCAGTGGGCTTTATCGAGTCACAGACAGATCTACCTGGAAAATGAGCAACATGGAGATATATATAGGGTACAGTCAGGTGGAGAATGCTGGGTCAGGTGGAGAAAGCTGCATGTGAGTCTTAAAAGTAGTGTGATAGTTAAAAACATAGTGTGACTTAAAGGACCTGCAGTGTACCATTCTTGAGTTCTAGGTGGGATAGCGTTGAAGAAGTTTCTTGGCAATAGGTTCAGCTATGTTGTAGAAGCCGTTGTTCTGGTTGAAGTTGTTGGATATACAGATGAGTGATGATTCTAGGATTCTTCGGTATTGCGTGTTGTCTTCTCTGGCGATGAGTCTTGCGTTTCTGTAGTTGATTAAATGGTTTGTGTAAATTTCGGTGTTGAACACAGGCATTTCTTGAGTCGTCAGATCTGCCTGCGTACTGGTGTTCTGAAATGCGTGTTTGTAGGTCTCTGGATGTTTCGCCAACGTATAATTTGCTGCAGCCATTACAAGGGATTGTGTATACCCCTGCCGTGGATTGAAGCTTTTCCTGTCTGTTACTGGTAATGTCCTTAATGGTGGTGGATGTGGAGGTGGATACTCGGAATGAGGTCTTAGAAAAAATGTTGGAAACTTGTTTGGAAATGGAGTTGGTGGGAAGGACTATGTATCTCTTCTCAGCAGTGTCTTCTCTGGGTGTGTTGAAGATGTTTAATGCCCGTCGTCTGCAGTCTCTAATGAAGTGACGAGGATAGTGAAGTTTTGAAAAACTTGTTCAAGAGGAGCATTCTTCTTCAAGGAACTCACTGCTGCAGATTCTGAGTGCGCGCAGGAAAAAGCCTATAATTACACCACGTTTAATTTTGGTGTCGTGGTGAGAGTAGAAGTGGAGAAGATCGTGTTGATTGGTAGGTTTTCGATTGGTAGGTTTTCCCTCTTCTGTCACCTGGCTTCGTTATGTTGACGACATTCTCATCATAACTCCCAGACGCTTCAACGTTCAAGCTCTCCAACACGAACTCAACCAGGTTGAGCCATCAATCCAGTTTACACTAGAAGAAGAAGTCGACAACACTCTTCCTTTCCTTGATGTTCTTCTCTGCAAAGCTGACCATGAACTTCGTTTTAAAGTCTATCGAAAACCTACCAATCAACACGATCTCCACTTCTACTCTCACCACGACACCAAAATTAAACGTGGTGTAATTATAGGCTTTTTCCTGCGCGCACTCAGAATCTGCAGCAGTGAGTTCCTTGAAGAAGAATGCTCCCTCTTTGAACAAGTTTTTTCAAAACTTCACTATCCTCGTCACTTCATTAGAGACTGCAGACGACGGGCATTAAACATCTTCAACACACCCAGAGAAGACACTGCTGAGAAGAGATACATAGTCCTTCCACCAACTCCATTTCCAAACAAGTTTCCAACATTTTTCTAAGACCTCATTCCAGTATCCCTCCACATCCACCACCATTAAGGACATTACCAGTAACAGACAGGAAAAGCTTCAATCCACGGCAGGGTATACACAATCCCTTGTAATGGCTGCAGCAAATTATACGTTGGCGAAACATCCAGAGACCTACAAACACGCATTTCAGAACACCAGTACGCAGGCAGATCTGACGACTCAAGAAATGCCTGTGTTCAA
Source organism: Cherax destructor (assembly GCA_009830355.1). Lineage (NCBI taxonomy): Eukaryota > Metazoa > Arthropoda > Malacostraca > Decapoda > Parastacidae > Cherax > Cherax destructor. The sequence continues at coordinate 10,877 of WNWK01047673.1, read as the reverse complement.
CACCGAAATTTACACAACCATTTAATCAACTACAGAAACGCAAGATTCATCGCCAGAGAAGACAACACGCAATACCGAAGAATCCTAGAATCATCACTCATATGTATATCCAACAACTTCAACCAGAACAACGGCTTCTACAACATAGCTGAACCTATTGCCAAGAAACTTCTTCAACGCTATCCCACCTAGAACTCAAGAATGGTACACTGCAGGTCCTTTAAGTCACACTATGTTTTTAACTATCACACTACTTTTAAGACTGTCACATGCAGCTTTCTCCACCTGACCCAGCATTCTCCACCTGACTGTACCCTATATATATCTCCATGTTGCTCATTTTCTAGGTAGATCTGTCTGTGACTCGATAAAGCCCACTGCGTGGGCGAAACGTTGTCAATAAAGGATCACATTATACTGCTTATGTGTTTATTTTTCCAAAATATAAATTGTTGTATAAAAACAGGTATAAAAATAGCTGGATTAGTAGAATTTCTAGAAAGTCAAGAAAAAATAGTTTAGGTGTAGTATACCGACTTCAAAACATTGAAAGCGATAGTGTAGACCCTCTTTTCTGACTAATTTGCTCAGGCTTCTAGACACGATAACGTGGTAATCGTGAGGGATTTTATCTTTAATCAAATTACCTGGACATCTTTGACTGGTAATCTGGAATCCAGTGACTTCCTGGAAGTACTCCAGGATGCTTTCTGAAGCAATTTGTAACAGAGCTTATCAGAGGTAATAATTTCCTCCACCTAGTCTTATAAAAAAAAGAAAAGCTCATAAATAATCTGGAAATATCTGAAGAGCTTGACGCAAGTGATCACAAATCTTACCTGGTATAAGGATAATGCGGTAAAAGACTTAGATTTCCTGTATGCAGATTATAGTGGACTTAGGGAACACCTGCCTAATCTCGACAGGGGTAATCTAGCTAATAATTTTATTGTACAAAGTGTTCTATGTATATATATTCCCCAGAGAGAAGTTATGTTAAATAAGAAATGTCCCAGATGGATGAATAGGAGACTATTGCATCTATTAGGAGAGAAAAGTGGAATTTATATATAACGCATCAAAAGAGGAGAGTTTAACCTTATTGACCAAAACGACTAATTGTTTTCAAGGATACTTAAAGAGTACAGGTTGGAAATTAGTCAGCCGTTAACGAGCGTGTTTAATACATCCATCCAAACTGATGTTGTCTCAGAGATGTAGAAGATGGGTAATGTAATTCCTATATTCAAAACAAGGGATAAGTCTTTTCCATCAAATTACCGTCCAATAAGCCTAACGTCTATAGTAGGCAAATTATTAGAATCAGTTATAGCTGATATTGTTAGAAGCCATCTTAACGAGCATAACTTGATAAATGAATCTCACCATGGAATCATGAGGGGTCGATGCTGCCTGACAAATTTACTGACGTTATTAAATAAATCGTTTGAGGCAGTGGTCAATGAAGAAGAATATTATGTTTTTAATTTGGACTTCAATAAGGCCTTCGACAGAGTACCTTACAAAAGACTCTTAAATTAAAAAAGCAGCTCATGGTATAGAAGGTAAAGTTCTAATATGGATCGAGTCAGGGCTGACCAATTGGAGATATAGGGTTTGTATTAATGGGGTCAAGTCTGAATGGGGACCGATCACTAGAGGTGTTCCACAAGGATCAGTTTTGGGTCCTATGTTGTTCATTATTTCCATTAATGACCTTGATGAGGGAATAACGAGTGACATGAGTAAATAAATTCGCAGATGACAAAAATAGGCCGAATAATAGATTCTGAGGTGAACTATAATGAAGTTAAGTAAGATTTTTAGACAAATTATTGCTATTGTCTAAAAAGTGACACGTTCATTTTAATGTGGACAAGTGTAAAATCTTAGTACTTGGGAATGAAAATAACCCTTGTAGTTATAAATTAGGTGATGTAGAGCTTGGATTTATATAAAGAAGTATAAGTAACAGGAGTCCAAAAGGTATTTTACATCACTAGTAAGGTCTCACTTATATTATGATGTTCAGTTTTGGTCTCCTTACTGCAGAATGGAAATAAATTAATTTGAGAACATACAGTGAAGGATGACAAGAATGATTCACTGCATAAGAAATCTCCCATATCAAGGATAGAAATAAATCGTCATTATCCTGAGACGTATAGAATGAGAGGATATGTCACTGATGTATATAACTGAAGATGGGTATAAAAAAAAGCGATATAAATTAAGTACTGAGAATACTGTATCAAGGAAGAACCAGAAACAACAAATTTTAGTTAGATAAATTTACATTTAGGAAGGACATAGGAAAGTACTTGTTTTCAAACAAAGTTGCCGATGTGTAGAACAACCTTCAGGGTTGGAAAAAAGAGGTTAAGAACTTGGGTGAGAAGGGCTGGCTATAACTAGTACCTGAGGTATTGAAGCTAATTTTTGGGAAGCTCTGGTAAAAGGCTGCACAAGTGGGTGGGTGGGAATGGTTAGTTTAGAGAAGTACCTGTCTAGTCTGGGTCAGTAGGGCTGCAGCAGTGTTCCTCAATTCTTATGTTCTTATACGTGAGATGGACCTACAGGCTGGTAGGCCTGTATCAATACTCCTTCATTCTTATAAGTGAGTGAGACTTGGACCTGCCTAGCATGGGTTAGTAGCTATACTTGTTGCAGACTTATTTCCACAAATTGACTCTGCCCACCTGTGATGCTGCCATAAACTATTTCGTGTGGTCACCTGTCTCCAGTGCACTTGTTAGACTTTTATGAAGGCTGATGAACTACACATAAAATATCTAGGCTAATGGATGATTACACCTTCAACTGTCAATATATTTCAACGAACCCAAGTGTTACACATGAGTCTTATTCACCAGTATTTACTTTCTTACTCTCACAGCTACACAATATATAACTGAACAATTTGTAGCTACTTACTGTCGCAACATACACAGTAATCCCCTGAACAATTTGTAGCTACTTACTGTCGCAACATACACAGTAATCCCCTGAACAATTTGTAGCTACTTACTGTCGCAACATACACAGTAATCCCCTGAACAATTTGTAGTTACTTACTGTCGCAACATACACAGTAATCCCCTGAACATGTGTGGTTGTTCAGAGTCTTGAAGCATAAATTGGCCTGGATGCAAATACCAGGGCAGTTGACTGTGTTGTGACAAACGGCCTTGCGCACTGTGCAGCACTTGCAGCCTGAGTTACCACAGCTTGCCTTAACCTCATGCTCAAGTGCCAGGCAGGTGTCTCGACACACTCCAGCACCATCATCACAGAAAGGCTGACCATTACACTCTGTTGAAGAACATAAACATATTATCTCTTGAAGAACACAAACATATTATATGTTGAAGAAAACAAACATATTATCTGTTGAAGAACACAAGCAATGTTTTTGTTTAAGAACACTGCCAGGTATTTGTTGTACTCTAACATTCAATTGGGTGATACATTCTATGACAGGTAATAAACAATAGCACAAAGTAGTTGGTGTACTTTATGAGAGGGAAAGCGTTGTATTACTTACAAATGATGATATATACAACGATCCAAAATGAATAATAATCTTAACCAGTTAGACTACCACAGAAATGTGCCACGTGACAGCGGTGGAAAATATTAAGTAATGTTCACTTAGAGAAAGTCTTTCTTCGTAGGGACGATCCTCTTCCCTAAAATTCAATCAAGACTAAGTACTCAGTATCTTCTTTCGCTTAAACAATAACGATATTTATCACATTCCTCAAAAAAAAAAAAATGAAGAGGAATAATAAAAGAGGCATTCATTTATTTTATCATTCCTTCCCATTAAAGTGGTGTTGTGGGTATCCCACCACCCAGAAGAAATATGATCATTTTCTTGACATTATTATTAGAAGTTAAATGTAGATCTAAAAGTGACAATCAGAGATGGACGTCTCATGAAATTAATTCTGGTTGACCCTCAACCATTATTAACTGAATAACATTAACATAGATGACTGTCGGTTTAAACTGAAACTTTGCTTAGGATTAGATAATTATGGGGAGATATATTGGGGATTGTGTCTTTCATAGAGAAGTTGTGCTTTTCAGAGACGTCAGAACTGCAGGGTGGCTAAGGTAATAAAACTATGACATTAACTTAATCTTATATGTTTATTCTGAAGGATGGTTTACCACAACTCTATTATGTTGTGTTGGTTGAGGTTCTGCTCACCTGTCTTGGTTCCTTTGTGACAGCAACTTGGTATACAAGTACATCGTAAATATAATTGTAATGAATGTTACATTGAAGAGAATTATCTTGTGCTCAGTCCTTGACACTGATTCTAAGTCCTATGAGTGACTGTCACAGTAATATTACAAGGTGAGGTAGACAAGTTGACTTTGTGTAGCTTTAGTGTGTTATTATGAAACTGATATTCTCCATATATGTTAACAAATTGAAGAAAATTGTAGCGAAAATAAATCAAATATATTTAATTTGTCACGATACACAAGTAATGAAAATAATGTCTCAGAAATTATGAGAAAATATTGTAAATTAGTTAGTTAAAGAAAAATAATATTTTACAAATTTGTATTTAATGTTGAAGTGATATTTATTTTAAGGAACCATCTCTTTACTAATATTGTGATTGATTAGTACATGATTATGTTATATGTAACAATGGGATGAATTACTTACTGTCGCAACAAATACAGTCACTGCCTGAACAATGGGAATTAATCAAAGGCTTTGTGCACTTCCTGGAGTCCATGCATATTCCTGGACATTGCACAGAGATGTTACATGTAACCTCACGTAGTGTGCAACATTTGCAACCAGAGACACTGCAGCCTCCCTTCATCTCCCGTTCATCACTATGGCACCATTCTCTGCACACACCATTACCATCATCACAGAAAGGCTGAGTATTACATTCTGTTGAATATAATATTTATACTATTACAAGTTTTATCAACACTTTAAATAAACGTTTGTAAAATTTGATAAACATTAATTCAATTTATAATAGGACTGCCCAAAACAATAAGGAATATTAGTAGAGTTATTGTCTTGTTTATATATTGATTTTATTATTGAGAACTTTCTTCAAACAACCTCGAGCGGTTTCTTACTCTTCGGAAGCTCTTCTGGCAACCTTAAGAATTATTTGACACTCGAAAGCTGACTTCTGACACCTTCAGAACTCTCTGGTAATCTTGAGAACTCTATGTTAACACTCGAGAACTCTCTTCTAACACTCGAGAACTCTCTTCTAACACTCAAGAACTCTACACTGACTCCCTCACAAAGTCTAGTATACCCTTGTAATAGACAAAAAAAATTCCTCTAGCCAGTGTTATTATCAAAATGCCTTTTCTTTCAGCCTACGGCATGATCAAAATTATAATTTGTTATCCTCCAATTCTTCTTAAAAAAATACTCCACAGTGCTTAGAATATTAATCACTTTAATCCCAATACTTTTTTTCTTCTACATATCATTTCAACAAGCCTATAAGCTTTCCTACAAGACTACTATTATGAAAATAAGCCACATGTGTAAGTTTATTCAGGTATACACAAATACAGTTACATAGATTATCATACATAGCAGCATATGTGTAGAGAACCTAGGATAACCCAAAAATGTCAGAGTGACGTATTTCCATTCGGATCCATTTAATACCTTATTATTATTATTATTATTATTATTTAAAATATATATACTAGGAATAATGTAAAAAAGAGTTACAACTGTGTGTAGCTTAAAAACTAAAAAATCATTCTCCTCCCTTTCTGTCGCTACATTCATTAGGTACCTTTTGGATCTCTTCTTGAACTGGCTCATGCTATGACTGGCTTTGACATGTGCAGGCAGTCTGTTCCATTCCTTTATTGCTGTACAATAAAAGGTGTTTGAAGCCTGGCCACTGACTGTGGGTACTACAAAGTTGTGCTCTCTCCCCCTAGTACTATGACTGCTTTGGTTCCCAGCCTTGACAAAATTAGCAGCAAGATATTCTGGACACTGTTTGTGAGCAATTTTATAAACTTGATTTAACTTCAGCTGTTTTACTCTGTCTTCAATATTCAGCATATCCAATTGTTGTAATTCATCCTGGCCTACATGCTCTCTTGGTCCCAGGTCCAGGATGAATCTTACCATTTTGTTCTGGGTGATTTGCAGCTTATCTTTCAGTTTTTTTGTCAAGGCAGAGTACCATGAAGAGCAAGCGTAGTCAATATGACATTGTATAAGGGCTAGACATAGGGTCCTGCGAGCCTCAGTAGGTAGACACTGTGCTTGTCTGTAGAGGAACTTCAGTCTGACATTCGCTTTCTTTACTACACTGTTCCCTATCAATTCTCCTGACATGCATGGGTCAAAGGGGATTTCCAGATATTTTACTGAGGAAACTGAAGTGATGGGTTTCCCATTACACCGGACATTAAAATTATTTACCCTTCTCAGTTTATGTTTCATGCCAAAGAGTATGGCTTCCGTTTTCCCAAGGTGTAACGATAGTTTGTTGTCTACTAACGATTTGCTGCAGGCGATGTAACATCCCCCCAATGAAAAGCAGGGGTGCCACTAGCACGTAGAGGGACAACACAATAAGTGTGAGGGGCCCAAGATTTTTCAACTGCCTCCGAGCATACATAAGGGGGATTACCAACAAACCCCTGGCTGTCTTCAAGCAGGCACTGGACAGGCACCTAAAGTCGGTACCTGACCAGCAAGGCTGTGGCTCGTACGTTAAACTGCGTGCGGCCAGCAGTAACAGCCTGGTTGATCAGGCTCTAGGCCAACATGAGGCCTGGTCACAGACCGGGCCGAGGGGGCGTTGACCCCTGGAATTCTCTCCAGGTAAACTCCAGGTAGTGTATTACATTAGCTATATCTTGTGGGTCTTTGGTAAATTAGACACATATGCAACAAGTGTTGCATATGTGTCTAATTTACCAACTCGTCGGTTCTCTGAACCATTCATTTGTGGGTCTTTACCTGACACTAACAGAGCACTGTCATCTGCATACAGTAGGGGTTTGCACTTGACACGTTTACATAACATAGAAATAATAAGAGTCCCAGAATACTACCTTGGGGAACTCCACATACTATCGGCAGGGGTTCTGATTCTGTTTTGTTGATTTTGACAATTTGTTTCCTATTGCTAAGATAGGACTTAAACCGGTCTATGGAACCTATGCTGATAGCTTGAAGTTTCTTACATAATACATTGTGGTTGACAGTATCGAAGGCCTCTTGCAAGTCTAAAGTTACCATTCCTATGAGGTTTCCTATCGACATTTCAGTTCTCATGTAACCCATCAGATTAATTAGGGAGGTGTCGGTTGAGTAAGGTCTCCTAAAGTCTGATTGGTAACTATGAAGAATGTTGTTGTCATTAAGATACTTAACTACTTGACAATACACCGCTCTCCCTAGAATTTTGCATATTACACTGAGTATACTAACAGGCTTATAGTTGCTGACATCAAACCTACTATTTTTCATGTAAAATAGGAGTAACTCTGGCCTCCTTGAACCCCTCCTGTACGGTATTAGTGGTGATGGACAAATTTATTATGTGAACGATGAAGTTTGGCAATTCAGAGGCCCCATATTTTAAGAACTTAGACGGGATGTTAGTTGGGTTTAACCTATCATGAGATACACTTACTAGTTGGCAATGTTTGGGGTTACCCCTTTATTGGTATAGTGTGTTTTAAACTTATCAGAGTCTGTGTTAAAGGTATTTGATGCAGCTGGTAGTTTACTTACTAGTGTTGATGCGACAGTTGTGTAGTATGAATTAAAACAATTTGCCACTTTAGTTGTTTCGTGGCATGTTTAGTTATCGACATTTAGTACTATGTTAGATCTATCTACTGGTTTATGGCTAAACCCCAACTGTTTTAGTTGTTGCCAGAGTTTTCTAGGGTTATTCTTGTACTTTTCGATTTTAAGCCTCTGCACTCTGTTCCTCACCCTTTGGAATTCATTTAGTGCTGCAATGTCCTGTCTGTCTGCCTTAAATCTTTTTATCAACTGGTCTCTGAATTTCACATTATCTAATATCTCAGTAGTCATCCAGGGTTCAGTTCTTCGTTTAATCCTAACCTCTTTAACTGGTGCAATATTATCAAGGATGGTATTGAACATTGTTTTGAATTTTTCCCAGGTATCATTTACGTCCGTGCAACTTTTTATCACTGACCAGTCACAATTGTGTATCATATTTACCAGTGTTTCTTTACTGTAATTTCTAGTTGACCTCATTTTCATTGTCCTGTGTAGGCCTATCCGTTCCCTAGTGATTTTCCTGAAAACAGATGTTGAAGTCTCCTAGTATTACTGTCTCCACATTGTTATCAAGACCGGACAAGACTCTCAAAAAGTCCTCTAAGAACTGGTCATGGGTGGGAGGGCGATAACTAGTTCCTACTAAGATGGGTTTGGTCTTGGGAAGCAACACTTCAAACCATAGAATCTCCAGTTTATTGTCATTTAAATCAGGTCTTGGATTATTGACTAAGTCATTCCTTATGTAGGCACATACCCCACCACCTTTTCTATTCCTAATCTAAGCGTTTTATATTGTAACCTTCTATTTTGAACTCGTCGTCAGTCGACATTTACGTTTCTAGTAGGATGGCAACTGTTGGGCTTTCACTGTCCAGGGTGCTATTACTCCATTCGCCTTTTCCAGTCCTAATGACTGATTTTCTTCTACAGAGAATTGCAGGATAAGGATAAATATAATTATGGCAGCCTGAACCCCTCTAACGCCAGCCATCTTCACTCTTTTTATCACTTCACAACAAATTTTTTTTTTCTTTAAAAAAAAAAAAGAAACCACTGATCCCTATCAGTCACCTAGAAATGGCCTAGTAACTACTCTAGCAATCACCACTTATTACTAGTAGATTTCCTGTTATCTTACTTCACAAACCCCCTACACTCCTCACTTCATAGACCGGCTTCATTTCCATCCTGGCTGGATAAAAAAAGTTTTAATCAATGGCTTTATTCGTCCAAAGCCTCATCAATCCCATTTAGCGAGGCTGCGTGCTGTTGTTAATGTTTTAGCCATTTTTAAAAGCACTGAGGGAAAAACGGTAACTACAACCTGAGAGATTCCTTGGAGTTTTGTCGTTAGATTTGGCGTTTTCTCATGTTTGCCTCCCATGAAAGAAAAGGCCACAGCATATACTGTCAGACACATTATCAAAAGGGGACAAGAAGACACATATTACACAGATGGGAAACAAAAGAGGGGAGCCATTTGTATATACAAATGTGTAGATGTGTGTATGTGAGTGCTCCAGGTGACTCGTTAAGACTCGACTCAACCAGTGTCAGACTGAACGTCATCTCATAAGCTAGATTCTCTAACAAACTGACAATCAGAACAGCTTGATTGAACAGTAAAATGACCAATTTGCAGAACAGCAATATAACAAGCAACAGCGACACAGCGTCAGGAACAAGGAGATAGAAAATCGACACTAACTGGGGACCATCAATAGATCCTCCAAAATAGACACAAAACTCCCTTATTACTGAATCTAGGTTCAGCATAAAAATCCCCGACTGTGACGGTGCACAGATGCCTTAGCGAATTAGGTCAAGAGTTATAGCTAGAGACCTGAGTTATCACAGTGTAAATGTGACACACAACCCAGTAAAACGTCGAAAATCATTTAAGTCTAGGCTATCCTCTGTGAACAGAGTTACACAGAGTCATGAGAAGTATGTGTCGTCTCACCACCGAATACATACTCTACCAAACAGAGTCTAAAGGACGAGAAAACAAGCACAGACAGAAGCGAGGTGTTGACTCAACGATGGTCAGAAGCGTAGAGAGGAGGAGGAAAGAAAAGCAGTCTCCAACTCCGGTGGACACCCACCCGACTGACTGCCCAGCAAGAAGCCGGCAGTATAACAAGCGAAGTGTCGTAAGCGGTAGTTTGCCAACTCCAGGGCAGCTACAACACACTTGAGCACATGTAATGTTACATCCTACCTACGAAAATAGCTAAGTCAAATAATAATATAAAGCAAGATATTAACGATTTAGCTATTATCGAAAATATTAGCAATATAAAATTATAAGAAAAGGAAAATATACATCATAAATCATATAAACATGTATATACATTGTGGCCCATTCTGGGGTCACAATAAGGGGACCTATCATATTCCTAACTTTTCTTCTATAAACATGGGAAAAACTTTTTGGGTTAGTTTTTGAATCCCTAGCAACTTTAATTTCATAGTCCCGTTTAGCTTTTCTTCTAGTTCACTACATGCTTGACTGTCCTGCGACGACGTCCATCCGCCGCAGGCACTTCCCGATGGCACCTGGGGATTTGACCCGCGAGGACAAAGCAACCCGGCTGGTTTACCTGGCCACCCATGACTTGGAGACACTGCTCCCAGTCCTAGCCACCCACCAGCCCCCTCGATGACGACGCCAGAGAACCCCGACGACGACCAAGACTACCCACTACAGCTATTCTTTCTCTCACTTCCTTCTTTCTTATCCCCCTTCCTTCTTCTTCCTATATAGGTAGAACCACAGCCTGAAGTACCAAGATCTGCTGATGAAGATGCGATGTCAGAAGACACTCCCCACCATGGGGAGCCACAGCAAGAGAAAAAAGAAGTCAACCCCACCCAGGGGCCCCAAGAAAGAAGAAGAAGAAGATGACCGACACCCTATACCCAGGAGCCAATGCCGGGTCACCATTAGGAGAATACCCTGGCCGGATGTACAGGCAACATACAACAGCAACAACAACCTGTTCTTCAGAATCTCCACACCTACGGTGCTGAACACACCAACTCCAAGTCCGAGGACTGATTACCTCATCTTTTGTAT
>WNWK01047672.1:0-13834 GCA_009830355.1 Cherax destructor | reverse complement strand
GGGGAGAGAGAAAAGAGAACAGCCACCCTGTGCTTGGGTTGCGTATATAATTACCAATGGTTTTTAGGAGATTGTTTCTCTAACAACAATCCCATTTAAGCTTTTCTGGTTTCCTAACAAAAACTTATCTCATTTCATGTTTTTCTCTTTTAAAGTGACGTCCCAGAGAATGTGTATAATTACCTATTGATTATTATATAATAAATATAGGGGAGTCCTCTTCCAGGGAAAATGTTGGATGTCAAAAGGAAAAAGGAATAACAGGAAAACCAAGGAGTGGAAAGAGAGGAAAAAAACGCAGATAATTCTGCAGATCTTTGGGAAAATACAAAGTCAGTAAATATAGGCAGCCAAAATATACAAATTCTTGCTAAAGGTATGTGCTTTTAGGCAGAGATTGGGAATAAACACACCAGAAAACCCAACATTTGGAAAAAGGAAAGTGTCGGTTTAACAAAATAGATACTTCCATCCAGTGATTTTCAAGCTTCAAACAGTCCAGAAATGTTATGACATGAGCTGCCCAGACCACCATATAAAGGAACAGTACGATCAGAGAAAGCAGGAAAGGGAAAATGAAAAAAAGCAATCTTTTTTAGATATAAGGAGAAAAACCAGAAAAAGGGACAAAAGGTGGAAATGGTCAGAGGGGCAGATGGGCAGAACAGTGGGACAAACAAGACAGGCACCAGCTCATCAGGGCTGTATAAACAATCAAAGTCAGTACGGGGAAAAACCCAGGGGTATGGGCACCGGGGGGCCATACCAGGGGACATCACCAGTGGTATAAAAACACAAAGAAAGACCAAACATCCCAAATGGTAACTCCTGCTTCATTTTCAAATATTCAGGGTCTGAAATAAAAAAAATACAAAGTTAGTTATGTTAGTGGATCCTATCAAAGCAAATGCCATGTTTGGAGCATTTACAGAAACACATACAAGGGATGTTTTGACGGAGAGATTCAGATGAAAACTATAACTGTATGATGTGATAAATTAATAGGTCCGGGAGGGTAGGACTCTATATAAAGATACTTGTTGCCAGAATTTTTTTGAATACAATGATATAGTAGAAACCTGGCATTAAAGGGAAAATAAGAATTGTAATTATCCTAGTATACAAACCACCATCAGCAACTCGGAGGAATTCACAGAGCAGTTAAAGAAGATAGATAGCTATCTGGGTATAGAAAATCCCCCCCCAAACATTTTAATCCTTAGTTTTAACTCCCCCATGTAAAATGGAAGATGAGGCACCATAATGTTATAAGAAATAACCCTGAAGCACCCTGGAACACATACAAGGAACTAATGAGGCTTTGTGAAAGTCTCACAAACCAACAGATAATTGATCCCCCTAAAATGTACCCTATTTGATATTCCAAAAAAACGAGGAATTAATCAGAACATAACAGTTACAAAAACAATTACTCTGATCATAACATCTAGAAGTTCAAACTAGTATTAACTCAGGGTTAGGGGTTGACACTAATGTTAGAGACGGAATGTTCAGTAAGTTTAATTTTAATAACCATAGAATTGACTGGGAAAAATAAAACCAAGAGCTATCAGACATATCATGGGAATCAGACATGAGCACCCTAAATCCCCACCAGTGCCTAGAGAAGCTGAATACAGAAGCATACAAGGTATGTATGAAACACGTACCATTGAGGAAACCCCGAAGAAGATCAGATATAGAGATAGAGCGTAGGAGATGGTACAGGAGAAGAAAACGGGTTACTGAATTGCTGAAAAACACAGTTATGTTGCAACAGAAGAGAGATAGCCTTAACGAGAGATCACGGAATTAGAACAAAACTTAAGATGTCATACCTGACAGAAGAAGTACAAAGGAACAAAGAGCCATACAGGATATTGCAAGAAACCCAAAATATTTCTACTCCTATGCAAAATCCAAGCTAAGAACTACCTGTAGAATTGGACCATTATTGAGAGGGAGATTCGTATACGGACATGAACAGGAAATGAGTGAAATTCTAAAAGAACAGTATGAGTCAGTGTTCAGCAACCCACTAAATGACAGCAAGGTAGAAAATGCAGAAATATTTTTCACTCCGTAAAGGCTTGGACCACCTAACCGACATTAGTACAAATCCATGATTTCGAAAAGAAATGGCCAACATGCCCACTCACTCAGCACCTGGACCAGATTCATGGAATGCTTTATTTATAGCAGTGCAAAGTACCATTAGCAAGAGCCCTAGTATTCTGTGGAGAAAGAGCTTAGATCTAGGTGAAATTCCAAGGCCTTAAAGAGTGCAGACATAGCTCCTTTGCATAAGGGAGGTAGTAGAGCACTAGCTAAAAATTACCCAGTAGCCCTCACTTCTCACATCATAAAAATCTTTGAAAGAGTGATGAGACGGCAGATTACAAAGTTCATGGACCAGCACACCAACATAACCCGAACCAGCATGGCTTTAGAGCGGGTCGATCATGCCTGTCACAGCTGCTGAACCATTATGACAGAATTACGGAGGCATTGGAGACGACCAAAACGCAGATGTGATTTACACAGATTTTGCAAAGGCGTTTGACAAATGCGATATGGAGTGATAGCCACAAAATGAGGGCCATAGGCATTACGGGGAAGGTAGGCAGATGGATTTTGAGTTCCTAACACAAAGAACACAAAAAGTAGTAGTGAACAGGGCAAGATCCAGCATCAGCGAGGTCAAAAGCTCAGTGCCCCAAGGCACTGTCCTGGCACCTCTGCGGTTTCTCATCCTCATAGCAGACATAGATAAAAACACCCAGCACACTTTTTGTATCATCATTTGCAGATGACACTAAAATAAGCATGAAAGTCACTAGGTAGAGGACACTGAAAATTACAGGAGGACATAAGCAGGGTCTTCCAATGGGCAGTGGAGAACAACATGACGTTCAATGGTGATAAGTTTCAGCTGCTTAGGTATGGAAAAAATGAAGAACTCAAAAGGAACACTATATACAAAACGCAGAGGGTCACCACATAGAACGAAAGGAACACGTAAAGGACTTGGGAATAATTATGTTCGCTGATCTGTCGTTTAAAGACCATAACAAGACAAAGATCACAACAGCCAGGAAGATGACGGGGTGGGTATTGAGAACTTTCAAAACAAGGGAAATAATGCCGATGGTGACACTATTCAAATCGCTAGTGCTCCCTCACTTAGAATACTGCTCAGTGCTGACGGCCCTGTTCAGGGCAGGAGAAATAGCAGAGCTGGAACAAATCCAGAGATCGTTTACGGCTCACATTGAGCCATTGAAACATCTAAATTATTGGGAACGCCTTCAAGTCTTGAACATGTACTCATTGAGCGGAGAGAGAGAGATACATGATAATATATACATGGAAAGTACTTGAGGGGCCTGGTCCCAAATCTGCACACGCCATAACAACATACTGGAGTGAGAGATATGGGAGAAAGTGTAAAATAAACCCAGTGAGGAGCAGGGGTGCGGTGGGGACAATACGGGAGCACTGTATTAACATCCGGGGTCCCAGACTATTCAACATCTTACCAGAAGATATCCGAAACACGGCTGGAACCAGTGTAGAAGCCTTCAAGAGGAAACTGGACAAATATCTTCACCAGGTGCCAGATCAACCAAGTGTGATGGATATGTGGGGCAGCGGGCCTCCAGCAGCAACAGCCTGGTTGACCAGGCAGCACCAGACGAGCCTGGCCCATGGCCGGGCTCAGAGAGTAGATACTCTCGAAACTCTTCAAAGGTATATCAAAGGTAAAGGTATGTGAAGCTACGGAATTTGTTTCGTGTGGCTATGGCATTAACCGCTTCCTCTCGTAAATAATTGCACCATTCCATTGATTTTTCTTAGTTTGAGAAAATAAATGAATATAACTATGACCATAATTTTTAGGACGAAAAGAGGCCTCGGTCGATGGAAAGCCCTACCAACCTCTTAGTTTGGAGTGTGTGTGTGGCGTGTGTACTCACCTAGTTGGTGAGTACAAAACACACTCAAACTAAGAGGTTAGTAAGGAGCTTTTCATCATCTGACCGAGGCCTTTCGCTGGCTTATCGGTCCACCCCTTACAAAATTATGGTCATAGTTATATCCATTTTTTTGTCTCAAACTAAGAAAAAGCAACTGACAACTCTATGACTTAAGAAATACTTCCTAATATCCCTTTGACTCATGTGAGTCTTCAATTTCCGGTTGTGACTCCTTGTTTTTGTGTCCCATCTCTAAAACATCCCGTCCCTATTCACCCTGTATTTTATATGTCGTTATCATGTCCCCCTATCTCTCCTGTTCTCTTGAGTCGTAAGGTCGATTTCCCTTAAATTCTTCTCTTAGGACATACTCATTAGCTCCGGGACTAGTCTTGTTGCAAACCTTTGCACTTTAATTTCTTGACGGGATTAACCAGGTGTGGGGTTCCATTCCTTTGTTCCATACTCCAATATGAGCCTGATGTACACGGTGTACAGAGTCTTGAACGATTCCTTACTAAGGTGACGATACGCCATTCTTATGTTTGCCAGGCACCCGTATGCAGCAGCAGTTATTTGGTTGACGTGCTCCTCAGGAGATGTGCTCGGTATTATACTCACCCCAAGATCCTTTTCCTTGAGTGAGGTTTGCAGTCTTTGCCCCCTACCTGTACTCTGTCTGTGGTCTTCTTTGACCTTCCCCTTTTTTCATGACTTTTCTCTTGGTGTGGTAAACTTCAGGAGCTAGTTGCTAGACCAGGCTTGCAACCTGTCCAAATCCCTTTGTAGTCCTATCTGATTCTCATCCGATTTAATTCTTCGCATTAGCTTCAAATCATCTGCAAACAGGGATACCTCTGAATCAATCCCTTCCGTCATATCATTCACATTTACCAGAAATAACTCCGGCCCTAGGACTGACCCCTGTGGAACCCCACTCGTCACAGGTGCCCAATCTGACACCTCGTCACGCACCATGACTCGTTGTTTCCTTCCTATCAGGTGTTCTCTGATCCATTGTGGTACCTTTCCTGTTATTCTTGCCTGCTCCTTTAGCTTTTGCACTAATCTGTTGTGTGAAACCGTGTCGAAAACCTTTTTACAGTCCAAGAAAATGCAATCTACCCTCCTCTCTCTCTCTCTCTCTCTCTCTCTCTCTCTCTCTTGTCTTACTTCCGTCACCATGTCGTAAAACTCCAGTAGGTTTGAGATACAGGAATTTCCCTTCCCTGAAAATGTGTGTGTGTGTGTGTGTGTGTACTCACCTATTTGTGGTTGCAGGGTCGAGTTATAGCTCCTTGCCCCGCCTCTTCACTGATTGCTACTAGGTCATCTCTCTCCCTGCTCCATGAGCTTTATCAAACCTCGTCTTAAAACTATGTAGGGTTCCTGCCTCCACTGCGTCACTTTCTATTCTATTCCACTTCCTGACAACTCTATGACTGAAGAAATACTTCCTAACATCCCTATGACTCATAGGAGTCTTCAACTTCCAACTGTGACCCCTTGTTTCTGTGTCCCCTCTCTGGAACATCTTGTCTCTGTCCACCTTATCTATTCCTCGCAGTATTTTATATGTCGTTATCATGTCTCCCCTAACCCTCCTGTCCTCTAGTGTCGTCAGGCCGATTTCCCTTAACCTTTCTTCGTAGGACAATCCCCTTAGCTCTGGGACTAGTCTTGTTGCAAACCTCTGCACTTTCTCTAATTTCCTGACGTGCTTGACCAGGTGTGGGTTCCAAACTGGTGCTGCATACTCCAGTATGGGCCTGACGTATATGTTGTACAGTCTTCAACGATTCATTTGTGAGGTATTAGAACGCTATTCTTAGGTTTGCCAGCCGCCCGTATGCTGCAGCAGTTATCTGATTGATGTGTGCCTCAGGAGATGTGCTCGGTATTATACTCACCCCGAGATCTTTTTCCTTGTGTGTGTGTGTGTGTGTGTGTGTGTGTGTGTGTGTGTGTGTGTGTGTGTGTGTGTGTGTGTGTGTGTGTGTGTGTACTCACCTAATTGTGGTTGCAGGGGTCGAGACTTAGCTCCTGGCCCCGCCTCTTCGCTGTCCGCTACTGGGTCTCTGCTCTCCCTGCTCCATGAGCTTTATCATACCTTGTCTTAAAACTATGTATGGTTCCCGCCTCCACTATATCGTTCGCTAGACTATTCCACTTCCTAACTACTCTATGGCTGAAGAAGTGCTTCCTAACATCCCTTTGACTCATCTGAGTCTTCAGCTTCCAGTTGTGTCCCCTTGTTTCTGTGTTCCCTCTCTGGAACATCCTGTCACTATCTACCTTGTCGATTCACTGCAGTATTTTGTATGTCGTTATCATGTCCCCTATAACCCTTCTGTCCTCCAGTGTTGTTAGTCCTATTTCCCTCAATCTTTCTTCATAGGGCAGTCCCCTGAGTTGTGGAACTAGCCTTGTTGCAAACCTTTACACTTTCTCTAATTTCTTGACGTGCTTGACCAGGTGTGGGTTCCAGACTGGTGCTGCATACTCTAGTATGGGCCTGACGTACACAGTGTACAGTGTCTTGAACGATTCCTTGTTAAGGTAACGGAACGCTAATCTTAGGTTTGCCAGTCTCCCATATGCTGCCGCGGTTATCTGGTTGATGTGTGTTTCCGTTGACATGCTTGGCGTTATACTCACCCCAAGGTCTTTCTCCTTTGCTGAGGTTTGTACCTATTGTCCACCTAGCCTGTACTCTGTCAGCAGTCTTCTTTGCCCTTCTCCGATCTTCATGAATTTGCATTTGGTGGGGTTAAATTCGAGAAGCCAGTTGCTAGACCAGATGTCAAGCTTGTCCAGGTCTCTTTGAAGTCCTGCGTGGTCTTCATCCGATGTGATTCTCCTCATTAATTTCACATCATCTGCGAACAGAGACACTTCTGAGTCTATCCCGTCCGTCATGTCATTCACATATACCAAGAATAGCACTGGTCCTAGGACTGACCCCTGCGGTACACCGCTCGTCACAGGCGCCCACTGTGATACCTCATCACGCGCCATGACCCGTTGTTGCCTCCCTGTGAGGTATTCCCTGTTCCTTTACAGTGCCCTTCCTGTTATACACGCTTAGTCTTCCAACTTCTTTACTAATCTCATATGAGGAACTGTGTCGAAGGCCTTCCTGCAGTCCAGAAAAATGCAGCCAACCCACCCTTCTCTCTCTCTTGCCTTACCTCTGTTACTTAATCATAGAACTCCAGGAGGTTTGTTACACAGGATTTGCCTTCCCTGAATCCGTGTTGTCTGTCGTTGATTATCCTGTTCTGCTCCAGATGCTCCACCATTCTTTTCCTGATGATTTTCTCCAAGACTTTGCACACTATACACGTAAGTGACACCGGTCTATAGTTTAGTGCCTCTTTTCTGTCTCCTTTTTTAAAGATGGGGACTACGTTGGCCTTCTTCCATACCTCAGGTAGCTGCCCAGTTTCAAGGGATGTGTTGAATATTATGGTAAGTGGCACACTCAGAACCTCAGCTCCTTCCCGAAGTACCCACGGGGAGATATTGTCCGGACCCATCGCCTTTGAGGTATCAAGGTCACTGAGTAGCTGCTTCACCTACCCCCCAGTGTTGTGTGTAAGCCCTCCAGCACTTGATACATCCCTTATTGGTGATGCACCCCGTCCTGTCTACCCAGCTGCCTTCCTGCCTCCTCTGTAAATACTTCCTTAAACCTCGAGTTGAGCTCCTCACATACCTCTTGATCATTACTTGTGAGTTCCCCATCCTCTCTCCTCAGCCTTATCACCTGGTCCTTGACTGTTGGCTTCCTTCTGATGTGACTGTACATCAGTTTTGGGTCAGACTTGACTTTCGATGCTATGTCATTTTCGTACTGTTTCTGGGCCTCCCTCCGTACCTGTGCATACTCGTTTCTAGCTCTTCGACTAATCTCTTTGCTTACTTGAGTTCTTTGCCTTCTGTACCTTTTCCATTTTCTGACATTCTGAGTCTTCGCCTCCCTGCACCTTTGGGTAAACCAGGGGCTCTTTCTGGTCTTCCCATTTAATCTTTTTCCTTTGGCTATAAACAGTTCCTCTGCCTCCTTGCACTTTGTCGCTACGTATGTGTGTGTGTGTGTGTGTGTGTGTGTGTGTACTCACCTATTTGTGGTTGCAGGGTTTGAGTCACTAGTCGCTACTAGGTCCACTCTCTCCCTCCTCCAGGAGCTTTATCGTACAACTTCTTAAAGCTATGTATGGATCCTGCCTCCACTACATCACTCTCCAGATTGTTCCACCCCGTGTGTGTACTCACCTAGTTGTGGTTGCAGGGGTCGAGTCATAGCTCCTGTGTGTGTGTGTGTGTGTGTGGTTGGGATGATGGGGAAGGTTAAACATTGGGTTGGCAACCCATAATAGCGACAGGGCAAACGATTCACTCTACATCATAACTATCCTTACAAAGACCAGCTTATCACACTGTGTAGAGTTCAGATAGAATTCTCCAAGTCTCCAAGACGAAGCATTCGAGAAGTGTGTATAACTCGTGGTATATACACTGACATGCGTGTATCACGCAGCTTATATACACCTTGAGGTATCTGTCACTCGGGAGTTAACTTTAATTAACCATTATTTAAGGAATCAACGCATTGTTGATAAGTGTGCAAGTTAACTGCAGCCTTGATAACCCACAGACAATCGACAGGCTTCAAACCTAACACAGTAACTAACGCGAGAAACTAGAGCTCCCTGAGTAAAACATGCACTAGAGTACTCTAAAAAAACATTACACTGTTGTAGGAAGTCTCATGTTATTGGATAATCTTTAATTGGGATAAGCTTTCTCTGTTTTAGAGCTTTCCCAAGGCAATAATTTGGATAAGTTTTCTTCATGGGATAAGTTTTCTCTCTTCGTTAGAGCTTCATCAAGCCAGTGTTTCCAGGTGAACGATAGTTCACCTGAAATTAATTATCACCTGTGAACGATGGCTCACCTGAAATTAACTAGCGTATTTTAAATCAAGTAGAATGTTCCTGTTATATTTTTTTCCGCCATCGCTGCCCCAACTCGACAACATATTAGTGTCAAGGAGCGACGCACAGTCCATTATAATTATAGATTATGGTTATTATGTCTGTAATAATGATTATTATAATTTTATTATTATTATTTTTATTATTATTATTATTGATATTGATATTATTATTATTATTATTATTATTATTATTATTATTATTATTATTATTATTATGGGGAAAGCGATAAATTCGCAAGGGTTATACAACTCCTGGGGAACGTGAGCAAATCAAGTAGTAGGTAGCTCCAATTTCTTAGAACAAAAGCCTTTTATCAACACTAAGGCATCTTCTCCCCGTCCACCTCGAAGGGATGTTGATTATATATTACGATCACAATCAACATAATTATATATTTTTTACAGTGTTTTACAAGATTAGGATAAAGTTCCTAACTTAATTTACAAGCTAAGAGTTGTTACCTACATCAGCTCATTTGAAAGCATTTTTGTTGTTATGAGACAAACAGGTAACAGGATCAAGTTGAAGCCATCTGTTAGCCACCAATTTCATTTGATCAACGGACTCTCATGGCGTTGATGTCATTATGCTGTGCCAACATGTTCCAGACTCCAGTATAGTTATTATATATTCCATATTGATGATCATAAACTATCACAATATATTATCGTAGTTTTAATCATTCTAGATGATTAAAATAAATTACTGTTATCAACTGAAGAGAATTCTATACAAATAGAATTATAATTATTTAATATACTTATAGATATAATGGTTACAGGGAAGAGTACAGATTATATTACATATCTTTAAATTAGTTTGAGAATTGTTTGGTTTTATTAATAGAGAAGTAATTTACGGGATATTGTGAACTATCGTGGCAGTATTGTACCTGACGAGCCTCCGACTGAACTATCGTGGCAGTATTGTACCTGACGCGCCTCCGACTGAACTATCGTGGCAGTATTGTACCTGACGCGCCTCCGACTGAACTATCGTGGCAGTATTGTACCTGACGCGCCTCCGACTGAACTATCGTGGCAGTATTGTACCTGACGCGCCTCCGACTGAACTATCGTGGCAGTATTGTACCTGACGCGCCTCCGACTGAACTATCGTGGCAGTATTGTACCTGACGCGCCTCCGACTGAACTATCGTGGCAGTATTGTACCTGACGAGCCTCTGACTGGACTATCGTGGCAGTATTGTACCTGACGAGCGTCCGTCTGAACTATCGTGGCAGTATTGTACCTGACGAGCCTCCGACTGAACTATCGTGGCAGTATTGTACCTGACGCGCCTCCGTCTGAACTATCGTGGCAGTATTGTACCTGACTCGCCTCCGTCTGAACTATCGTGGCAAAGGAAGAGGCAGATGTGAAAGTATGAAAGAGACGAGGGCGATAGAGCAAGAGAAACGAAAAGTGGGAAGAAGAGAGTAGATAAATTAGACACATGTGCAACATTTGGGTATCTTTATTGAGAAAACGTTTCGCCACACAGTGGCTTCATCAGTCCATACAAAGGAGAATGGTGAAGAACAGGAAGAGTTTGAGGTAATCAGTCCCTCAGCCTTGAGTCGATGTAATCAGTCCAGCAACATATTGGGAACTCTTCACCTTTAGGCAAGACCTTATTCCATATTTGGATTTGTCCAATGTGATACCACCTACGACTGCTTCACCTCACCTGTGTACAGTATATAAGCAACTTCCTCGCGCATATGATGTTTTTTTTTTTTTAAGATTGATGGACTAATTACATCGACTCAAGGCTGAGGGACAGATTAACTCTTTTGTATGGACTGATGAAGCCACTGTGTGGCGATACGTTTAATCAATAAAGATACCAAAGTGTTGTACATATGTCTAATTTATCAACTTGTCTGTTCTCTGAACCATTCATCTACAAGGACAGAGAAAGAGAGAGAGAGAGAGAGAGAGAGAGAGAGAGAGAGAGAGAGAGAGAGAGAGAGAGAGAGAGAGAGAGAGAGGAGGAGGGAGAGATAGAGTAAGAGAGGAAAGGGTGAGAACGGCTAGTATTCACAGACAAGTCAGGTGGTCCTCAGTACCTGACTGTTCTACAGTTCTCACCGCTGTGTTACATTTGTAAACAAACTGCCAATGTCGGTCTTTATTTTGAATGTTACAAAGACAGCTGGTTACCAGATAGCGACAGGCAAGGATGTTTATCAAGAGAACTCAGTTTCACCTTTTAAATAGGATCCTATTGTCAACAGCATCTAATTAAATAACGATCTACCGACGTCAATAAATAGGACTAGTGGAGAGCAATGGAGTTGTAGAAGATATCCTGTTCCAACATTCCATGGAGTTGCTCCATCAGAAAAGTTTCATTACGTAAATGGTATACATTACCATTACATACAATGTTTATATACTGGCTCCGGTATATAAATCTTCGTCCAAGTGACGGCTACATTTGCCTGTGTCAAGATATGGCACGTTACATATTCAGCTGAGAAAGTACAAATGATTTAACAAACTTTTTCCTCTTCTTTTCATCTTCCTAATATTATTCTTCTTCTTCGTCTTCTTCTTCGTCTTCTTCTTCTACTTCTACTTCTACTTCTTCTTCTTCTTCTTCTTCTTCTTCTTCTTCTTCTTCTTCTTCTTCTTCTACTTCTTTTCTTCTTCTTCTATTATTTTTTTTTTCTTCTGTTTTTCCTTCTTCTTATTATTATTATTAGTAGTAGTAGTAGTAGTAGTAGCAGTCGTAGCAGTGGTAGTAGTAGCAGAAGTAGCATTAGTAGCATTAGTAGTAGTAGTAGTAGCAGTCGTAGCAATAGCAGCAGCAGCAACAACAATAGGAGCAGCAGCAGCAACAACAATAGGGGCAGCAGCATCAGCAGTAGTAGTAGTAGTAGTAGCAGTCGTAGCAGTAGAAGTAGTATCTTTCGTAACAATAGCAGCAGCAGCAGCAACAGTAGCAGCAGTAGTAGTAGTAGTAGTAGTAGTAGCAGTAGCGATCATTTATTGTCCATATAGAGCCAGTAAAGCATTTAAATTACTGGGAACGCCTTAAAGTGTCGAATATATGGTCACTAAAGCGGAGGAGAGATATACATGATAATATACACCAGAAATACTCAAGTGCCTGGTCTCAAATCTGCACACTGCCATAACATACTGGAGTAAGAGATATGGGCGGAGTGCAAAATAAGCCCAGTGAGGAGCAAAGGTGAGGTGGACACAATAAGGGAACACTGTATCAACATTCATGGCCCCACACTATTCAACATCCTACCAGAAGATCTCAAAACGGCTGGAACAAGTATAGAAGTCTTCGAGAGAAAACTGGACAAGTATCTTCAACAGGTGCCAGATCAACTCGGTGGACCTGACTTAACTCAGTGAAGACGTGTCTTGTGTGCTCTCTGTGAATCTGAACAAGATGTCCTCTCTTGAGCTACTCTACCAGCAGCTAAAGGAAGAACTGAGGGTAGCTAAGCTTGAGATACAGCGACTGACTGAGGAAAACAAGAGGATTCGTAGTAATCCTCCTGTTGAGAATCCTCAAGCCAAGAAAGGAACCTGGACAGTGGCTGGAATGCATGGGACAAAGTTAAAGATCAAGAGGACGGATGGAGAGGTAGAATGAACGAAGAACCAGGAATCTGTTGTGGAAACATCGAACCGATTCTCCGTGCTACCCGATGAATGTGAGTCGACTTCTGGGAGCGTCACGACGAACGGCACCAAGGAAGGTAAAAACATTATTGTTGTTGGGGACAGCCAGGTTAGGTACATGGATAGGGCCTTCTGCTTGAAAGATAGAAGTAGGAGACAGAGGGTTTACTTTCCTGGGGCTGGGATGGAGGATATTGTTAGCCGTCTGGATGACATCATGAGAGGTAATGGGAGCAATCCTATTATCTGTCTCAGTGCTGGAGGCAACGATGTTGGCAGACGTAGGAGTGAGGACCTGACTAGCAGGTATAGGTCAGCAATAGACATAATTAGGAAGAAGGTGGGAACCCTGTCATATGTGGTATTTTGCCAAGGAGAGGAGTTGGAGATGAATGGTTGTCCAGGGCAATTGGTGTCAATTGCTGGCTGGACAAACACTGTAAGGATAATGCAGTACCATTCATTTGCAACTGGAACCACTTCTATGGCCGAAATGACATGTATGCCAGGGATGGGGTTAACTTATCCAGGGCAGGTGGATTTTCTTGCTAGCTCAGTTGAGGTGTTGTTAGACTTTAAACAGGATTAGTTAGAGATCTAGGCTTTGATATAAAAAATCTTAACAATAACAAGGACAGTAATAGGTATAGTGGAAAACAGAAAGGAGCAGGAAGAGTAAAGAGAAAGGAGGGTCTTTAAAAGTGTATTATACAAATAGTCGTAGTGCTAGGAATAAGATGGACGATTTGAGATTAGTTGCAAGTGCAGGTAACATTGATGTATTTGCCATAACTGAGACGTGGTTCAATATGAAAAATAGGGACATGCCTGCTGAATGTCATATACAGGATTTTAAATTGTTCCAAGTAGACAGAAGTTTCGGGAAGGGGGGGTGGAGTGGCACTGTATGTCCGAGAGATCGCTTGAACTGTTGTATAAAAACGGGAATGAAGTCTGAAATAACACATACAGAGTCTGTCTGGATAGAATTTTCAGAGGGGCATGAAAAATTGATTTTAGGTGTGATATACCGTCCCCCAAACTTAGATAGGGACCAAGGAAGACTACTATGGGAAGAAATTGTTAAGGCCACAATGCATGATAACGTAGAAATTCTAGGAGACTTCAACTTTAGTCAAATTGATTTGAATTTTTTGACTGGGAATTTAGAATCTAACGACTTCTTAGAAGTAGTTCAATATT
>WNWK01047671.1:0-13834 GCA_009830355.1 Cherax destructor | reverse complement strand
TTTTCTTATGTCGTGATCGTCCACCTCAAAGGGACATTCTTCACACGGGCCCACGTATGTCAGGAATGCATCGTGTAGACAAACTTCCACAGCTGGGGTGACTGGTCACCGAGCATCTTCAAAATTCTCCACCACATTCTCATAATCACTTGATGACATAAATTTAACAAAGAGTCATTTCACACCATTGAGGGACACTCCAGTACAAAGTCACAATTCTCAATAGCGTACGTCTCGCAAGATCTGCGGCAGGAGAACAGGTAGGGTAGGGCCCGACAGTCACCCACGGGTTAACTCCACACAGACAGTGTTCCTCCAGCACCGGTTACTCTCCGCCATACTAGCTACCAACTGCTGGTATGGGAGAAAACCTCAAGAGGGCAGCACAGTAGAACAACCTCTCACCACGAAGGTTGAGGTGCGAATGGGCGGGAATATTGCATAACTGCGATAAAACACTTCAATTACTGGGAACACTTGAAGTTTCTGAAGCTGTACTCCCTAGAACGCAGACAGAAGAGATACATGATTATATACACTTGGAAAATCCTAGAGGGATTAGTACCAAACTTGCACACGAGAGTCACTCCCTACGAAAGCAAAAGACTCGGCAGACGATGCAACATCCCCCCAATGAAAAGCAGGGGTGCCACTAGCACGTTAAAGAGACAACACAATAAGTGTCAGGGGTCCAAGACTGTTGAACTGCCTCCCAGCATACATAAGGGGATTACCAAGACCCCTGGCTGTCTTCAAGCAGGCGCTGGACAGGCACCTAAAGTCGGTACCTGATCAGCTAGGCTATGGTTCGTACGTTGGATTGCTTGCTGCCAGCAGTAACAGCCTGGTTGATCAGGCCCTGATCCACCATGAGCCCTGGTCACAGACAGGGCCTCGAGGACGTTGACCCCTGGATCTCTCCAGGTAAACTCCAGGTAAACATCTTGTACTTCATTGCCTATACTCACACTAGCCCATCTGTCCTCCAACAGTTGTTTATATCTTACCCTAACTGCCTCCTCCTTTAGTTTATCAACCTTCACCTCTCTCTTACTTGCTGCTTCCATTTTCCATGTATCCCATCAACCTTTAGTCTCACTGTAGCTACAACTAAAGAGTGATCTGATACATCTGTGGCCCCTCTATAAACATGTACATCCTGTAGTCTACCCAACAGTCTTTTATTTACCAATACGTAGTCCAACAAACTACTCTCATTATGCCCTATATCATATCTTGTATACTTATTTATCCTCTTTTTCTTAAAATATGTGTTACCTATAACCAAACCCCTTTCTATACAAAGTTCAATCAAATGCTCCCCATTATCATTTACCCTTGGTACCCCAAACTTACCTACCACACCCTCTCTAAACGCTTCTCCTACTTCGGCATTTAGGTCCCCTACCACAATTACTCTCTCACATGGCTACACATTCGCTTAACATATCTTAAAATCTCTCTCTCTCTCCTCTACACTCCTCTCTTCTCCAGGTATATACGCACTTATTATGACCAACCTTTCACATCTGACCCTTATTTTAATCCACATAATCATTGAATTTATACATTTATGTTCCATCTTCTCTCTCCATAACTGATCCTTCAACATTGTTGCTACCTCTTCCTTAGCTCTAATTCTCTCAGATACTCCTGACTTAATCCCATTTATTTCTCCCCACTGAAACTCGCCTACCACCTTCAGCCATCCAACTTCTTTTCATTCACAACATTAGCAATCATCTCTTTCTTATCATCCGCACTAAACGTAAGTAAGTAAATTTACTTACATGGTTCATAATCTTTGAAACTTGTGAGTTCATTACCTTTGTACCTTGTTCTGCTATCAAAACTTTGGGGCACAGTCCCTGGACACATTATGTACCTCTGTAATCTTTTGACTACCGCCCACAGGATGGGTATGGGGTACATAATAAAGATTTTAAACTAACTCTCTCTCCCTCTCTCTCTCTGGGTATGTTGTCCTGGTATTGCTGGCTGGTCAGGCTTCAACACTCTCTCTGGGTATGTTGTCCTGGTATTATCTTGCTGGCTGGACAGGTTAAAGCACTCTTTCTCTCTCTCTCTCTCTCTCTGGGTATGTTGTCCTGGTATTACCTTGCTGGCTGGCCAGGCTACAACACTCTCTCTGTGGGTATGTTGTCCTGGTATGATCTTACTGGCTGGCCAGGTTACAACACTCTCTCTGAATATGTTGTCCTGGTATTGCTCGCTGGCCAAGCTACAGCACTCTCTGTCTGGGCATGTTGTCCAGGCATTACCTTGCTGGCTGGCCAGGCTACAATACTCTATCTCTGGGTATGTTGTCTTGGTATTGCTGGCTGGCCAGGCTACAACACTCTCTCTCTGTGTATGTTATCCTGGTATTACCTTGCTGGCTGGCCAGACTAAAGCACTCTCTCACTCTCTCTCTCTCTGGGTATGTTGCTCTGGTATTGCTCGCTAGCCAGGTTTAACACTCTCTCTCTGGGTATGTTGTCTTGGTATTATCTTGCTTGCTGGCCAGGCTACAATACTCTATATCTGGGTATGTTGTCCTGGTATTGCTGGCTGGCCAGGCTACAACACTCACTCTCTGGGTATGTTGTCCTGGTATTGCTGGCTGTCCAGGCTACAACACTCTATCTCTGGGTATGTTGTCCTGGTATAGCTGGCTGGCCAGGCTACAACACTCTCTCTCTGGGTATGTTTTCCTGGTATTGCTCGCTGGCCAGGCTACAACACTCTCTCTCTCTCTCTCTCTCTCTCTCTCTCTCTCTCTCTCTCTCCTGGGTATGTTGTCCTGGTATTGCTGGCTGGCCAGGCTACAACACTCTCTCTCTGGGTATGTTGTCCTGGTATTACCTTGCTGGCCAGGTACAGCACTCTCTCTGGGTATGTTGTCCTGGTATTACCTTGCTGGCTGGCCAGGCTACAATACTCTCTCTCTGGGTATGTTGTCCTGGTATTTCTGGCTGGCCAGGCTACAGCACTCTCTCTGGGTATGTTGTCCTGGTATTGCTCGCAGGTTACAACACTCTCTCTGCGTATGTTGTCCTGGTATTACCTTGTTGGCTAGCCAGGTTACAACACTCTGTCTGGGTATGTTGTCCTAGTATTGCTCGCTGGCCAGTTTACAACACTGTCTGGGTATGTTGTACTGGTATTGCTAACTGGCCAGGCTACAACACTCTCTGGGTATGTTGTTATAGTATTGCTGGCTGGCCAGGCTGCAACACTCTGTCTGGGTATTTTGTCCTGGTATTGCTGGCTCGCCAGACTACAACACTCTGTCTGGGTATGTTGTCCTGGTATTACCTTGTTGGCTGGCCAGGCTACAACACTCTGTCTGGGTATGCTGGCCAAGCTCGATCTTTCTCTTCTTACGACCATAGATACTATTCCAATCACTATTGACAAGCATCATTCTCTTAATTCTTGTAGTGGTACTGTCATTTTACCCCACACCATTGTCCAAAGGAATTTCCAGACATGTGGTGATGACATTTTGGAGCAGCTTGAGCTCCAAGAACTCCCTATCCTTAAAGTTGACACTTTTGTCCTCCCTTCCAATAAGCGAAGACGTTATCCTTGCAATATAGCTCGTTTAACGTTTGACTGCCGTGAATTCCCACCTTCGGTCTACATTGCAGGTCAACGTTTACAAGTTCGAAAGGTGACCCCTACACCACAACAGTGTAGAAACTGCTATCATTTTGGTCATCCAGCGAAATATTGCAGTTCCATGGCCGAATGCCCAGTCTGTGGTGCCGACGACCATGCAAGTCCTCCTAGTACTTTACCTCCCTCTTGCCTTAACTGTCATGAGGCACATCTATCGTACTCTCGCCGTTGTCAGGTTTACCTGAATGAGCGGGAAATCCGTTGTCTCAAAGAGGCGGAAGGCTTCTCATATGCTATGGCTGTCTCTGATCTACGCCTTCAAGGGAGACTTCCCCGTATTTCCTCTTCTCGCATTGCTTAACGTCGCCCCACTTCTGGGGTCCAGGCTTCCTCGACTTCCTCTGTGGTTACAACAGCCTCAGTCACCCCTGTCTCGAATCCTTTTGCTGTTCTTGGCTCCGAGGTCCCTACCTCGGCATCCCATACTGTCCACACTCCTTTCTCTACTCACTCGCACAGTTCTGTGTCTACACACCCTCATCCCCCACCTAAGTCTCAGCGCCCCCCTTCTTCTCATAAGTTCGGCAAAAAATCCCTATTGCCGGGTTCTTCGCCTCTGACTAGTTCTGTAACGTGTGTGGAGGTTCATCATCCTCCTCATACAATATCTTCATCCCCTGTCCCCTCTCAAGTTCCTTCCCTGACTGTCCCTCCCCAGGCCACTTCCACTCCTGTCCCCTCCCAAGCCCCTTCGACAGTTTCCTCTTCCATCTCCTCGCCCTCTACTTTAGTACAGTCTATAGACTCCCTGATAGTTGCTCACTCTCCTTCCATTTCTAATGTCGTCCCACATTCTGCATCTTTGACTTCCGAAACACTGGAAGCTATCGCAGGATATCTTTCAGAGACTGGAACGTTGATGGACACCGCTCCACCTGAGGTTCCTCCTCAAGCAGAGGGACCACAAGGACAGTCCCAGGCGGAGGGACCACAAGGACAGTCCCAGGTTAAGGGAAAACAAGGACAGTGCCAGCCTATGGGACCATAACTACTGAGTCCAATGACTGTCACCCTCATTTCATATTCTTATTGTCCGATCCTATATTTGTCTATACCTCATCAATACTTGTACTAATATAGTCCAACTTAATAATACCCTACTACTCCCTAGTCCAAAACTGTAACTAATACCCTACTACTCCCCAGTCCAAAAACTGTAACTAATACCCTACTACTCCCAGTCCAAAACTGAACTAATACCCTACTCTCCCCAGTCCAAAACTGTAACTAATACCCTACTACTCCCTAGTCCAAAACTGTAACTAATACCCTACTACTCCCCAGTCCAAAAGTGCAACTAATATGCAAATCAGAAACCAATTCCCCATGAACTGTAACCCAGTCCACAAGAGCAACCAATTACAAAGTCAAAAACAGCAATGCCTTTCCCTATCCTGTCGGAGACAATGAGGTTGAGATGTGTTAGATAACCCAGCGAATCGAGTCAATACTCTCCGGTAAGACCTTATGGGTGAAAGGAGATTCGGAAAGACTAAGAATAGTGGGTGAGAGTAAAGTATAAGTGTGGGAAAGAGCAGAGCTAAACCCAGCTGCATGGCGTTGCTTGCCATGGTAGAGGGAGTGGTTGCTGAGCCTTGCTGACTACAAGATCATGATGGGAGGACCAAGTGAGAAGAGGACCTATAATATTACCCTCCCCCTTTCCCCCTCCCACTTTCCCCCTCCCCCTTTCCCCCTCCCACTTTACCCCTCCCCCTTTCCCCCTCCCATATTGAAAAAACTACATCTTTGTAAAAATATTCATTCATTTACATTATCATTATTAATAACGATACATTTACACTTCATCTGCACTATCATACATTTACACTTCATCTTCACAATGATACATTTTCACTTCATCTTCACTATCATACATTTACACTTTATCTGCACTATGATACATTTACAATTCATCTTCACTATCATACATTTACACTTCATCTTCGCTATGATACATATTACAAATAAAATAACCATTTGTAATAAAACGACTGTTTGGGATACTGAGTAAACTATCAGATTCTCAATATTTATTATATTATTATTAATATAAAAAACATATAATCTAATAATCTGTGTAAAAACATATTTACACAAAAATCACAGTACAAGATAAAAGTCACAAGTAAAATCAAGTATTCGGTGTAGTGTCAAGTCGCTGCCATCTTCTAGTGTCACGCAGGACACTACCACACCTTGTCATGATACTCCTCCACCGTGTCCTCAGACACCCTTGTCTCTGTCTTATGGCACCTGCGGGGTTCCACGACACCCGTACCATAAAGACTCAATCGCTGTGTCACACGACACCTTCTCTGTGCCACATGGCACGCCCCCTGTATCATGAACTCTCTCATAAAGCCTTTACACCGCGTTATGACACACCCCAAATACACGACTCAACCTGTGTCGTGCCACCGTCACAAACTCTCTGGATACATCACTAAAACCCTGACACTCCGGTTAACCATCTCCGGGTAAACAATCTCAGGTACATCGTCGCAGGAACATCGTCGCAGGTACATCGTCGCAGGTACATCGTTGAAGGTACATCGTTGCAGGTACAACGTCGCAGGTACATAGTAGATTCTGGTGACCTTGCCGCTCTCCTTGTTGTAGGCTATCACCAGCACCACACTGCATGAGTCTGCAACTCTCATGCAGGTCTGACTGACGAACTCCAGTAGTATGTCAGGGAGCTTGTCACCAGCACCACACTGCAACTCTCATGCAGGTCTGACTGACGAACTCCAGTAGTATATCAGTGAGCTGGTGGACTCTCCAGTGTTGAATAGGGGAGAGTCTCGATGACACTGTCAGTCAAGCCGGCCCAGCAGTCAAACATCAGGTCTGATGACGTAACCCCTTGACTGCCGGCTGGTGAGGTAAACTACCTAACAACCATTGTTAGGTAGGGGGCCGTAACAATACATTAACACTTCATCTTCACAATGATATATTTACACTTCATTTTCACAATGATACATTTACACTTCATCTTCACTATCATACATTTACACTTCATCTGCACTATCATACATTTACACTTCATCTTCACTATGATACATTTACACTTCATCACAATGATACATTTACACTTCATCTTCATAATGATACATTTACACTTCATCTGCACTATGATACATTTACACTTCATCTGCACTTTGATACATTTACACTTTATCTTCACAATGATACATTTACACTTCATCTGTACTATGATACATTTACACTTCATCACAATGATACATTTACACTTATCTTCATAATGATACATTTACACTTCATCTGCACTATGATACATTTACATTTCATCTGCACTATGATACATTTACACTTCATCTTCACTATGATACATTTACACTTCATCTGCACTATGATACATTTACACTTCATCTTCACAATGATGCATTTACACTTCATCTGCACTATGATACATTTACACTTCATCTTCACAATGATACATTTACACTTCATCTGCACTATGATACATTTACACTTCATCTTCACAATGATACATTTACACTTCATATGCACTATGATACATTTACACTTCATCTTCACAATGATACATTTACACTTCATATTCACTATGATACATTTACACTTCATCTGCACTATGATACATTTACACTTCATCTTCACAATGATACATTTACACTTCATATTCACTATGATACATTTACACTTCATCTGCACTATGATACATTTACACTTCATCTTCACAATGATGCATTTACACTTCATCTGCACTATGATACATTTACACTTCATCTTCACAATGATACATTTACACTTCATCTTCACTATGATACATTTACACTTCATCTTCACAATGATACATTTACACTTCATCTGCACTATGATACATTTACACTTCATCTTCACTATGATACATTTACACTTCATCTTCACTATGATACATTTACACTTCATCTTCACTATGATACATTTACACTTCATCTTCACTATGATACATTTACACTTCATCTTCACTATGATACATTTACACTTCATCTTCACTGATACATTTACACTTCATCTTCACTTAACATTTACACTTCATCTTCACAATGATACATTTACACTTCATCTGCACTATGATACATTTACACTTCATCTTCACTATGATACATTTACACTTCATATTCACTATGATACATTTACACTTCATCTGCACTATGATACATTTACACTTCATCTTCACAATGATACATTTACACTTCATATTCACTATGATACATTTACACTTCATCTGCACTATGATACATTTACACTTCATCTTCACAATGATACATTTACACTTCATCTGCACTATGATACATTTACACTTCATCTTCACTATGATTCTAGTACACTTCATCACAATAAATTTGTATTATGTTGAGTCAATATAAAACAAATATACAAATGCACGTATGCTCCACATGGGTTTACCACTCCACATATATATATTAACTCAAGTTACAAAAAACGATGTTTATTTAGAAATACCAACTTAACTATATAAATATATTTGTTAATTGTGTTAAAATGAAGAGCACAGAGTCAGTATTACAATAATTATATTCATAATAGATGAAGAAAAGAAATTGCTTTGAAAATGGAGTTCAGACCACTAGTCTATAATGTAACGGGAAATTTAAGAATTTCTTCAAGAAGCAAAAAGCCTCATAAAATATAATTGTCAATTCCAAAAGGTAAATGTAACTATTTTGAAAAAAATATTTTCAGTGCCAGACTAAAGGGTGATGCCTGGTGTGTAGTAGAGAAGCATAAAGAAGAGTGTGCCAGCATGCAGTAGGAGCCAGAAGAACTGTGGGAGTGCCCCTTCTCAGGAGGAGACCTTAACCTAACATAACTCTTAAGTCAAGCTCAAAGTATTAAATTTAAAAATAATCTCCCAGAGCTTCCCCTTGTGAAGATAAAATGGTTAAAAGGTTGTAGAAAGTTGGGTAAGGAAAAAATACCCTTCGATGTGTTTTATAACGCAATAGTATTTAAAAAAGAGCTGAATCTGTAGGCCAGGGGATGCTAGTATGTTAATTTGTTCTTCTAACCGGTCAAATGTGAGGTGTCACCATCAAGTACCCAAACAAGTGACATCAAGTCCATCATGGATGGTGAGACCACCCATGATGGTGAGACCATCCATGATGGTGAGACCATCCATGATGGTGAGACCACCCATGATGGTGAGACCACCCATGATGGTGAGACCATCCATGATGGTGGGACCATCCATGATGGTGAGACCACCCATGATGGTGAGACCACCCATAGTGGTGAGACCATCCATGATGGTGAGACCACCCATGATGGTGAGACCATCCATGATGGTGAGACCACCCATGATGGTGAGACACCATGTGATGATGGTGAGACCACTGATGGATGGTGTGAGACCACCCATGATGGTGAGACCACCTATGATGGTGAGACCACCCTGATGTGAGCCAATGTGGTGAGACCACCCGATGAAGTGGTGAGACCACCCATGGTGGTGAGATCACCCATGATGGTGAGACCACCCATGATGGTGAGACCACCCATGGTGGTGAGATCACCCATGATGGTGAGACCACCCATGATGGTGAGACCACCCATGATGGTGAGACCACCCATGATGGTGAGATCATCAATGATGGTTAGACCTCCCATGATGGTGAGACCATCATGGATGCAAATGAGAATACTTATAGTATTACTGGGTTTACAATTCTTTAAATTATGTTTATTTTAACTTCTTTCTTGATGCTATATTACTTTATATGCATTTTGAATAAAACAGGAAAAAATAGAGATTATTTCAGAGACAAATATGTTAGGGACTACCTGAAAGAATTTTTTCCAGATGCCCTCAATTGTAACCCAGCGATGTCCTACCCGCTCATGAGAAAAATTATAGAGCTCTAGCACACGGACCTAAAACTCAAGTTGAAATTCTACATCCATCATACTGGACCACAGGGACAGTCCCAGGGAGAGGGACCACAAGGACCGTCCTAGGTAGAGGAACCACAACTTCAGTCCAGGTTGAGGGACCACAAGGAGAGCCCTAGTTAGAGGGCCCACAGGGCAGTCCCAGGAGAGGGACCACAAGGACCGCCCTAGGTAGAGGAACCACAACTTCAGTCCCAGGTTGAGGGACCACAAGGAGAGTCCTAGTTAGAGGGTCCACAGGGACAGTCCCAGGAGAGGGACCACAAGAACCGTTCTAGGTAGAGGAACCACAACTTCAGTCCCAGGTTGAGGGACCACAACGAGAGTCCTAGTTAGAGGGTCCACAAGAAAGTCCCGGGGAGGGGTACCACAAGGACCGTCCTGGTAGAGGACCACAACTTCAGTCCCAGGGAGAGGGACCACAAGGACCGTCCTAGGTAGAGGACCACAACTTCAGTCACAGGGAGAGGGACCACAAATAGAGTCCCAGGCAGAGGGACCACAAATACAGTCACAGGTTCAGGGACCACAAGGATAGTCCCAGATTGATGTAAAACAAAGACAGCCCCAGTATGGGGTATTTTACCAATATAATCCAAAGACTTTTGCCGTATTTTTTAATTATCCTAATAGTGTTTATCATCCTATGCCCAGTGATACAAAGTGAGGAATACCTCCACGACTCCCCAGTGTAGACAGGGGACGAACACTTCAACGACTCCCCAGTTCTAGACAGTGACGAATACTTCTACGACTCCCCAGTTCTAGACGGTGACGAATACTTCTACGACTCCCCAGTCCAAAACCATAGCTAATACCCTACAACTCCCCAGACCAAAACCATAACTAATACCCTACTACTCAGAAGGTGCCTGCCCCTCTTCGGGAGGACAGCCAGACAGCCATTGCATACAGCAGCAGGTTGCACCAGGATCTGCTGCTTGCAGGAGCACCATCGCCAGCAGCCCGTGGGAGAGCTACCCTGGGGACGTGTCAACGTCAACGTTCTGGTGGACGCCAGTTTGATTGCGATCCAGGCCTCTCTGTCTGCTGGTAGGGGCTGTTGGTTGTTCCACCTGGAGCCCTGCGAGGTGCTCAGACATCCACTGTGCGCACGGATGTTGAAGCTTGATGAACTGAATGACACTGCCAGTGCCACACCTTAAAGCTGCCTCGCGGTCGAACTCCACGGCGCTGTCCTGCAGTGGAAGTTCCCGTGAGCCCGGCACACCTGCCATCCCTAACATCGTGGGCTGGGAGGAAAAAGTACCCTCTACTGTTGGGGTGTGTTCGAGACTCACCCTACCCGTCATTATATGCTTGAGCATATTACATTAGAATATGTCTCTTTGTCATTATTATGAAAATAAGCGTTATATTGGCAAATTGTATGTCTCCTGTACGTCTAGGTAGGGTTTATGTGACGTATAGTTAACTATCCATCCGTTCGTTAACAGGTCAGGAATTCCCTGCCTTACCACGTCATCGTACCCAATGAGGGGTGTGGAGGAATGTGCTCTACGATAACATGGACTGTATGTGTTGCTAATACTTAGCTTATTGATGAATCCAAGATGTTGCAGCCATCCCCAGCACCTTCACAGAGGATACATCCATGGCCTCATTCCCCACAGGGCTGTAGGTAAAACATCAAGTGTGAGTATATAATTATTGCCCCAAAGGAGCATATGCCCATATCTTCAGTCATTTCATGGACTGAAAGGCGGTTTACTCACGTGTTTGGACTTAAAGTCCGCATAACCGCTGTCAATAGGTAAATTTTGATGCTCTTGACATACAAGAACTGTGCAGTCCCCTGCCTGACAAGAACATAAAAACATACCTTGCTCGTGTAACGTGAGCGATGGTGTTGACTCCACCATATACGCGGAAATGCTGTCTTAATTGTAGAATGCCGCTGATGAGTCACCGTCTTGTTTCGATGGAGTTCCCTTGCGATTGTCTCTATGTTTGTCTTTTAGCAGTAATAAGAAGCTGTGCGATTTTGTTCACTAAACACTCTGGAACAGAGTTCTTATCCGATTTCCCGACGTTAGTGGAGATTAAATTAGAATAACGGATGCGTACGACTAATGTCTTTGTTAGATTAAACACCGTCGCCGTATGACTCGTTCGGTGGCCGAATTCAATCTAACCTCGTGCAGCCTATTGCAGCCTCGTGGTGCCTCGTGGGGCTTGTATCGCTGACATCAGCACAAGTTCAACAATTGCTACATGCTGCTACAAGAGGCAATAAAAATGCTTGTGTTCTCTAAATACTTTGATCACTGGAACACATGATTGTATTGTTTATGTAAGCAGCACCAGCAACAAAATTCGTTGCATTGTCTGATATCATCAGCCTGGGACATGCCCTTCTGGCTGCAAACCTTCTAAATAATTTGATAAAGGTTTCAGCAGACATATCAGTGGCTACTTCTAGATGTACTGCTCTAGTCGTAGCACAGGTGAACAAACAAATGTACACCTATATAGGAACTTTGTCAACTGTTTTAGTTAAAATTATTGGTCCTGTGTAATCTACACCTGTCACCTCAAATGGAGTGATATGACATACTCTTTCAGAAGGGTATGGAGGTGGACCTGGATACTGACATACTCCATATCATAATGACGACAAGTAATACAGTCTCTTATTTGTTTCTTCACACTTTGTCGACCTTGAGGTATCCAGTAGGATTGTCGTATGTGACAAAGAGTGTCATACACCACCATGTAACACGTTACTGTGGGCATTCTGAATAATCAGTCTTGTTAGCCAATGATTCTTGGGGATCAATACTGGATTTATTGTTTATCCTTTTGAGACTCAAAGTGTCTTCCTGTGTATTCCAATTAAGTCCAAGCATGTTGTTGCATTCAGGAATTTCAGCTTCAGGGAAATCTTCTTTGATAAGTTCCCTTAATTGATTTGAATTAGTATTCCACATGCTTAGAGGCATATTTGCTTCTTTCATCTCCTTGTTAGCTTCTCTGTATAAGGATTTCAAATCTTCCTCTTTATTCACAGTACCTTGAAGATTGTCCACATAGAAACTTTTCTTTAAGATTCCTTTGAAGGGACTTTCAGATTTCTTCAAATGTGTGTTAAGAGAAGCTTCTAGTAAGAATGGAGAGGATGTTTCACCAAATAATACTGACTTGAAACGATAAGTTTTCACAGGACTTTGAGGATCATGCGGATTTTCTGGCCACAAGAATCGAGTATAATCTCTATCTATTTCTTGTAGTCCTACTCTTTAGAAAGCTTTGGAAATATCAGCCGTGTAGGCATATGGATTTGTGCGAAATTTCATAAGCAAGTCTCCAAGCTTCTCAGTTAGTGAGGGTCCGGTCATCAGACAGTCATTAAGGCTTGCTACATCTTTATTGGCACGTGCGCTGCAATTGTATACAACACGTAGTGGAGTGGTTTCAGAATTTTTCCTGACTCCATGGTGCGGTAGATAATGAGAATCTTTCTTCAACTTATCTTCGACTATTTCCTCAATGAATTTATTGTCTAACTGTTCTTGTATGATATTATCATACACAGTCAGCAGCTCTGGATTCTTCCTGAGCTCATGTATTTGTGCTTTCATTTGTCCGAAAGCCATGCGATAATTGCTAGGTAGATGTGGTGGATTTAATTTCCATGGTAACCTAACCCAATACTGTCCATCTTCATATTTGACAGTGTCCAAATTTGGTTATAAGTCTCAGACTCCTGTGGGCTTGGTTTATTACATCTAAACCTATTGCATCTAAATCCCACAACTTATCAACTGGCTCATTCATTTCTTCCAGTAATGATAATTTTTGCTGTGGTACATGATCAGCAGTTATTCTTGTAACTAGCACATTTTCTACTGAATCAATTTCAGCTTCTTTCCCGCTTTGAGGGGGATTTGGACCACATATCATATGGCCTCCAGCTGTTTTCAGCAAGTGAACATCATGTTTACTTACTATATTTTCCACAAGAGTGATAGTAATCACTTCCAATGATTAAATCAATTGGACTAATTGTGTCTATCTGTATGTCAATTTCACACTGTTGCGCACAACATTACCCCCTACCAATGCCTTCCACCAGCCACACATACTTAAAACCATTCGTTCCAGAACCTCCACGTCAGCCTGTAATAAAGAGAATATGGCAGCTACATACCACAGCTTTCTATAAAACCATACTATTCTCTAT
>WNWK01047670.1:5000-13835 GCA_009830355.1 Cherax destructor | reverse complement strand
ATAAATATCTTTGATCACTATGATATGGTCTTGGATGCACTGGAAGACAAACAGAATGCAGATGTAGCATACACAAAATGTGCAAAATCCTGTGACAAGTGCAATCATGGTGTTACAGCTTACAAAATGCGTGCTAAAGGGATATCTGTCACAGTAATTGTTGATCAGGTCCATTGTACTTATTAGTAAGTTTATGATGAGCAATGTCTTCCAAAGATATGCTTAACATATCTTAGTAATTTTTCCCATTTACGTACATTGCACTGTAACCATTTATCTTCCCACACACACTCATATCTCTAACGTCTATCTTCTATTAGTTGAAAGCCTTAGAGAACTCAACAACAACCCTCTTCACAGAGCTGGCTAATGCTGCCACCCCAGCCCCTGAGAGATGCACCCTATACTTTGCATATATATTATGTTTGCCATAGAAATTGTCCCAGTTGTCAACGAATGGTAAAGATGTGTTGATAGTCATGAATTGTTGAATTAGTGCATCCTTGTCTTTCAGTAGTCGCTTTATTGACTTGTTAAAATTACTAGTAACTGAATCTAAATGATTCTTACCGAATCTGGAATAAGTTTGTTTCAATCAAAAGATTATTAATCTTACCTCGGTAATCAGTTTTTCAAAATATTTACTGCCTCGAATTATAAACCATTCTTTTTCCGAGTTGCAACAGCTTTTGCAATTTCTACATTATTGACCTTTTTTAGAGGTTGCAAAACTCAAACCAAACCCTTGAGCACCAATTGAATTCTTATCTACTGTTTCATCTCACAGGTTAATTACAAAGCTGTTATTAGCATGGTCAGTCCGGTCACTGTTTACAAAATAGATTGTCTCACTTATGTTTTAGTTTTTTTAGTTTATTAAAAATTCTTCTGAGTTAGGTGTAAAAATTATGTAATATACTTTGTTTCCACTTCAATGTAAGTCAGCAGGAACCAGATGCTCATGCACATAGTTCACGCTCTCTTCCACCAGGAAGGAGACCTGTATGTGCATTGTCCATCACCTGGAACCAAAACTCGAAGTGTATATTCAGGCTCTCAAGCACCAGAAATCAGATTTTCACGCGTAAAGCTCAAATTCCCCACCACCGGAAATCAAACTGTTTCTTGAATAATTCACATTCACAACCACAAGGAACAAGATAGTAAGTAGTATTAACCAAATATTAAGTGTTGGTAACTATTAAGAGTCTTACTTCATTAAATCCACATCAAGATATTTGCTTGTATACTCAATGCTCCCAGCCAAAAGGAATCAGATCTTCACCTCCATATTATATGCTCATTACGACCAGGAGCTAGATCGTAGAGTTAATAGTCTATGTTCATAACGACCAGACACTACCTCTGCTCATGTTATGGTACAAGCTCCCCACGATCAGTTTCTGGTCTCCAGCAGAATGTACCAGTTTGCCACGCGTATATTTAGCGCTTCTAACCACCAGGGGCTAGATAGTCTTTTGTATACTTACCTGGAGTCTACCTGGAGGGTATTCAGGGGATGAACGCCCCTGTGGCCCTGTCCACGACCAGGCCTCTCGGTGGATCAGGTCCTGATCAACGAGGCTGTTACTGCTGGCCGCACGCAGTCCAATATACGAACCACAGCCCGGCTGATCTGGCACCGACTTTAGGTATCTGTCCAGCTCCCTCTTGAAGACAACCAGAGGTCTACTGGTAATGCCCCCTTATGGCAGGTGGGAGGCTGTTGAACAGTCTTGGACCCCTGACACTTACTGCGTTTTCTTTTAGTGTACCAGAGACGCCCCTACTTTTCAATGGGGGTATGTTGCATCGCTTGCCAAGTATTTTGCTTGCGTACGGAGTGATTTATGTGTGCAGATAAAAAAACCAGTCCCTCAAGAATCTTAGACGTGTATTTTTTTATTTTATTAACACATCGGCCGATTCCCACCAAGGCAGGGTGGCCCGAAAAAGAAAAACTTTCATCATCATTCACTCCATCACTGTCTTGCTAGAGGGGTGCTTTACACTACAGTTATAAAACTGCAACATTAACACCCCTCCTTCAGAGTGCAGACACTGTACTTCCCATCTCCAGGACTCAAGTCCGGCCTGCCGGTTTCCCTGAATCCCTTCACAAAAGTTACCCCGCTCACACTCCAACAGCACGTCAAGTATTAAAAACCATCTGTCTCCATTCACTCCTATCAAATACGCACACGCATGCTTGCTGGAAATCCAAGCCCCTCGCACACACAACCTCTTTTACCCCCTCCCTCCAACCTTTCCTAGGCCGACCCCTATCCCGCCTTCCCTCCACTACATGTCCGTACCGCCTCAACAACCCCTCCTCAGCCGTCTGGATAATAGTTTTGGTAATCCCGCACCTCCTCCTAATTCCCAAACTCCGAATTCTCTGCATTATATTCACACCACACATTGACCTCAGACATGACATCTCCACTGCCTCCAGCCTTCTCCTCGTTGCGACATTCATCACTCAAGCTTTACACTCATATAAGAGTGTTGGTATAACTATACTCTCATACATTCCCCTCTTTACTTTCATGGACAAAGTTCTTTGTCTCCACAGACTCCGAAGTGCACCACTCACCCTTTTCCCCTCATCAATTCGATGATTCACCTCATCCTTCATAGACCCATCTGCTGACATGTCCACTCCCAATTATCTGAATACATTCACCTCCTCCATACCCTCTCCCTCCAATCTGATATCCAATCTTTCGTCACCTAATCTTTTTGTTATCCTCATCACCTTACTCTTTCCTATATTCACTTTCAATTTTCTTCTTTTACACACCCTACCAAATTCATCCACCAACGTCTGCAACTTCTCTTCAGAATCTCCCAAAAGCACAGTGTCATCAGCAAAAAGCAACTGTGACAACTCCCACTTTGTATTTGATTCTTTGTCTTTTAACCCCACACCTCTTGCCAAGACCCTCGCATTCACTTCTCTTACAACCCCATCTATAAATATATTGAACAACCAGGTGACATCACATCCTTGTCTAAGGCCTCTTTTACCGAGAAATAATCTCCCTCTCTCCTACACACTCTAACTTGAGCCTCACTATCCTCATAAAAGCTCTTCACTGCTTTCAGTAACCTACCTCCTATTCCATACACCTGCAACATCTGCCACATTGCACCTCTATCCACCCTATCATATGCCTTTTCAAATCCATAAATGCCACAAAAACCTCTTTACCCTTATCCAAATACTGTTCACCTATATGTTTTACTGCAAATGCTTGGTCTACACACCCCTACCTTTCCTAAAGCCACCTTGTTCATCTGCTATTCTGCTCTCCGTCTTACTCTTAATTCTTTAAATAATAACTCTACCATACACTTTACCTGGTATACTCAACAGACTTATTCCCTATAATTTTTGCACTCTCTTTTGTCCTCTTTGCCTTTATACAAAGGAACAATACACCTCTCTGCCAGTCCTAGGTACCTTACCCTCTTCCATCATGTATTAAATAATAGCACCAACCACTCCAAAACTATATCTCCACCTCTTTACATTTCTACCTTTATCCCATCAATCCCAGCTGCCTTACCCCTTTTCATTCTACCCACTGTCTCACGAACTTCCCCACACTCACAACTGGCTTTTCCACACTCCTACAAGATGTTATTCCTCCTTGCCCTATACACGAAATCACAGCTTCCTGTTTTCATCAACATTTAACAACTCCTCAAAATATTCCTCCATCTTCCCGATACCTCTAACTCTCCATTTAATAACTCTCCTCTCCTATTTTAAACTGTCAAATCCATTTTTTCCCTAGGCTTCCTCAACTTATTAATCTCACTCCAAAACTTTTCTTATTTTCAACAAAATTTGTTGATAACATCTCACCCTCTCTCATTTGCTCTCTTTTACATTGCTTGGTCACTCTCTTAACCTCTCTTTTTTTCTTCATATACTCTTCCCTCCTTGCATCACTTCTACTTTGTAAAAACCTCTCA
This sequence comes from Cherax destructor, assembly GCA_009830355.1. Classification (NCBI taxonomy): domain Eukaryota; kingdom Metazoa; phylum Arthropoda; class Malacostraca; order Decapoda; family Parastacidae; genus Cherax; species Cherax destructor. The sequence goes on along the minus strand of WNWK01047670.1, from coordinate 9,851 downwards.
TATGCTAACTTTTTCTCCCTTACTACTCTCTTTACATCATCATTTCACCAATCGCTCTTCTTCCCTCCTGCACCCACTTTCCTGTAACCACAAACTTCTGCTGAACACTCTAACACTACATTCTTTAACCTACTCCATACATCTTCGACCCTATTGCCTACACTCTCACTAGCCCATCTATCCTCCAATAGTTGTTTATATCTTACCCTAACTGCATCCTCTTTTAGTTTATAAACATTCACCTCTCTCTTACTTACTGCTTCTATTTTCCTTGTATCCCATCTACCTTTTACTCCCACTTTAGCTACAACTAAAAAGTGATCTGATATATCTGTGGCCCCTCTATAAACATGTACATCCTGAAGACTACTCAACAGTATTTTATCTACCAATACATAGTCCAACAAACTACTGTTATTACGCCCTACATCATATATTGTATACTTATTTATCCTCTTTTTCTTAAAATATGTGTTACCTATAACTAAACCCCTTTCTATACAAAGTTCAACCAAAGGGCTCCCATTTTCATTTACACCTGGCACCCCAAACTTACCTACCACACCCTCTCTACATGTTTCTCCTACTTTAGCATTTAGGTCCCCTACTACAATTACTCTCTCACTTGGTTCAAAAGTTCCTATACATTCGCTTAACATCTCCCAAAATCAGTCTCTCTCCTCTACACTCCTCTCTTCTCCAGGTGCATACACGCTTATTATAACCCACTTTTCGCATCCGACCCTTATTTTAATCCACATAATCCTTGAATTTACACATTTATGTTCCCTCTTCTCCTTCCATAACTGGTCCTTCAACATTATTGCTACCCCTTCCTTAGCTCTAACTCTCTCAGATACTCCTGACTTAATCCCATTTATTTCTCCCCACTGAAACTCGCCTACCCCCTTCAGCTTTGTTTTGCTTAGGGCCAGGACATCCAACTTCTTTTCATTCATAACATCAGCAATCATCTCTTTCTTATCATCCGCACTACATCCACGCACATTCAAACATCCCAGTTTTATAAAGCTTTTCTTATTCGTTTTTTTAGTAAATGTGTACAGGAGAAGGGGTTACTAGCTCATTGCTCCCGTGTAATTTATGATATATCTTTCTCTCCTGCGCTCCAGTGAGTAATGTAAACAACAATACTGATGCTCAGAGTGAACATGACTAGTAGGGCTAACGTGACATTACTTCGACACAAGAATCAAGATATTCTTCTGTACTACCCAGTTCATTTGGCATTTGTAGAAACTGTTCAGTATCACCTCGTAAACTTAGGTATTTGCTTTGACACTATTTCTATATGTTGGTAGTACGTATTAGAGTCTTTGGCACGGATGATGAAGTGTTTCCTAATAGTATCAATGGACCTCCCATTCCAATAGGATTATTCGACTCTTTTTTCTCAAGATATTCAGAGTGAACATGACAAGTGAGGATTAAAGAGCATATGACTAGTGAGGCTTACAGTGCAGATGATTAGTGAGACTCACAGCGAAATTTAATATTGAGGTTCACCCTAAATATGATTAGTGAAACCTCCAGCAAACATGACTAGTGATGCTGACAGTGAATACAACTAACAAAGTTCATAGTAAACATGACAAGTGAGGCAGAACACTTAATTAACGAAGCTGATTAGCGTGAACATGACTAATAATACTGGCAACAAATGCAATGACTAGTGACGTTGTCTACATAGGTTAAGGTAAATGATACTGGGCACAGTGAGCATGACTATTAAGGCTGGTCCTATTGAAAATGACTATTAAGGCTGGTCCCATTGAACATGACTATTAAGGCTGGTCCCACTGAACATGACTATTGAAACTCACTGATAACATGACTGGTGAAACTCACGTAATCAAGACCAGTAATGCTCAAGGAGAACATGACTAGTGAGACTAACAGTGAACATGACTAGTGAAGCTCATATTTGAACATGATTATAAAAGCTCAGAGCGACCATGACTAGTGGTTAATGTAAACAAGTATACTGATGTTAAATTAGACACATATGCAACACTTGGGTATCTTTATTGAGAAAACGTTTCGCCACACAGTGGCTTCATCAGTCAATACAAAAGAAGTAGTAATAAGGAGAGTTTGGGTAATCAGTCCCTCGGCCTGGAGTCGATGTGTTCAGTCCATCAATCTTGAAGTAAAATTTTACTTCAAGATTGATGGACTGAAACATCGACCCAGGCCGAGGGACTGATTACCTCAAACTCCTCTTTATTACTACTTTCTTTTGTATTGACTGATGAAGCCACTGTGTGGCGAAACGTTTTCTCAATAAAGATACCCAAGTGTTGCATATGTGTCTAATTTAACAACTTGTCGGTTCTCTGAACCATTCATCTACAAGTATACTGATGCTCAGAGTGAACATGACTGGTAAGGCTAACAAGACTAGTGATACTCACTATGAATATGACAAGTGAGGCTCATAGTTAACACGGCTACTTAGTCTCATAGAGAACAGAAACAGAGATTCTCGCTTGAACAAGACTAGTGAGGCTCAAAGTGAACATGAGCAGAATGGCTCATAACCAACGTAATTACTGAAGTACAGAGCGAAGAGTGAACAAGGCTAGTGAGGCTCACAATGAACATGATTAGTCGTAGTAACAGTGAACACAACTTGGGTTATCCTGGGTGGCTAACCCTCCGGGGTTAAAAATCCGAAGAAATCTTATCTTATAGTATACAATACTGATAAGTTGATCAGTAACTAATGATGATCAGTAACTAGAGATGATCAGTAACTAGTGATGATCAGTAACTAGTGATGATCAGTAACTAGTGATGATCAGTAACTAGTGATGATCAGTAACTAGTGATGATCAGTAACTAGTGATGATCAGTAACTAGTGATGATCAGTAACTAGTGTTGATCAGTAACTAGTAATGATCAGTAACTAGTGATGATCAGTAACTAGTGATGATCAGTAACTAGTGATCATCAGTAACTAGTGTTGATCAGTAACTAGTAATGATCAGTAACTAGTGATGATCAGTAACTAGTGATGATCAGTAACTAGTGATGATCCGTAGCTAGTGATGATCAGTAACTAGTGATGACCAGTCACCAGTTACGATCAGTATCTATTGATCATAACTAGAAAGGCTCCCAGTATATATAACTATCGAAGCTGTGCCACAAATACCGCAGTAATCAGTTGCAACATCCACAATAATTGGTAAACAAAGCACTATGGAACGCGTCATTACTGTCCTGGAACTAAAAAATGTTTCACAAAAATTGTGAGCCTCAGTAATATGAAAGGGATGGCAGCGTCCAACCCTCTCATATCATTTACAATATTTGACTGCTTGTTTTTATACTGCAGACTAAATTACGTACCTGGGAAGGTGGACACATGCATGGACATTACTGTCCAACACAGAATGTTAATGCTGTTTTTTTGTTTAATCACCGTCGTGTTTTCTCGGGTACTAAGTGAGATTTTAATTACATGTGGATACTGTCTGGACAGAAGCTCGGACTTAACACGTTACTAGGTTTGATGAGAATACAGTGAAAGACTTTTCCAGTATGGTTAAAGTTCATTTTACCGGAAAAAAATACTGAAGATGCAGGTCAATATGCACTCTAAAAACTACTTTATTCCCATTGTGTACAAAAAGATATTGAAGGTGTACACTTCTCCTGCACTGGATTAATTTTTCGGAGTAATTTTTATTCTAATGGAAGATTGAGTTTACAGGTATATACCGTAAATGGGTAATAGCTGACGCCTCAGTTCCTCACACAGAGCCTCCAACTCTGCCTTCAACAGAAACTCACCACCAAGTCCTACTGACTCACTACTCCAGATTATAAGTCAAGCTTATCCTACTCCTATTCCAGACTTAGCGTGGGAACTCTACCACTTGCTCCCTCATAGAGCTGAGATTCCCAGACAATGGAATCTCAGATAGTGGAAACAGTTTCCAAATCTCACATTCTTTCCTTTTAAAATAGCAGACAACAAGGATAATCTAAAATTGTCTTAAGCTCTCAAACTATTTTATCCTAACTATTAGCTCTATCACAAATTAAACATCCCAGTCAATTTCTCACTTAAATAGAACAGTACTTATACAACAACACTGAAAAGATTTCTTTTTTCATTCTTCTCAAAGAAAAACTAACATTTTACTTCTTAATTTATTTTTCCCTAATGAAACAGTCTGTTTATATCTTTGACACACTAACTCATATTTCCCCACAAACTTTTCCAACTTCCAGAACGGGAAGACATAATCAAGAGGACCAGGAAGCACTGTACCTGATTTTGCATATTATACAATACACTCGTCTTGTGGTACTTGACAATTCTTTTTCACAACTTGCAGATGGTATTCAAAATTGTCATTAAGAAAGTAATATATTCCGAGTGTAAGTGTATATATATTCTGTAATATTTATTTGTTTCTGACAATCGTGGAAAATTGTGTATGTTTACAGTTTGCTATGTTGCTCTATTTTTGATGTATGCTTCTATATCCTCTAAAATGTTAAGCTTCCTACATGCACTAATCACCCTATTGTGGGTATATATGTATATATATGTATTTCATACATATACATATATATGATATATATTTTATGATATATATTTTTTTCGTTTATGTTAATGTAAAAATTTATAACTTTGTACCAAAAGAACTTAGAGAACTTACATATATATATATATATATATATATATGTCGTGCCGATTAGATAAAACTTGCGATTTTGGCTTAAATAGCAACGCTCACCTTGCAATATAAGACAAGCGATAATTGTGTATGTAATAATTCTGAAATCATTCTGACATAGGAAAATTTATTTAT
>WNWK01047669.1:0-13837 GCA_009830355.1 Cherax destructor | reverse complement strand
GGTAGAGTGCCTGGTGTAGAAAGTTTACTGTAAAAATATTTGGCTCTGTTCGTACTGCCACCACTGCCGTCTCTACAATTTTTTCGTATTTCCACAAGTAACTGTATATTTCTCGTATTGCCAATTTTACAGTTTTAACAACTTTGATTTTTAAAACAAAATCAAATATTTTTTTCTTACAGGATTGTAGAGAGCTTTAAATAGAACGTAAATGAGAAAACTGAACTGGAACAAATGAAAAATCCGAGGTTTTATTGTGAGGGAGACTTGCTTATTCTCGCAACTTTCTCACCAACATTTTCGTTTGCTTTCTGAATTTTTTATTTATTACCCGAGAACTCTATTTTATCGGCTTCAAAATTGCAACACTCTTAAAAATGGTTATAACTATGACCATAATTTTTAAAGGGGTGGACCGGTAAGCCAGCGGAAGGCCTCGGTCATATGACCAAAAGCTCCAACGGTGGGTTATCATCTGACTTAAGACCCCCGTCAGGAAACACTTGTTCTGTTTCTTGACGAACCTTACCTAACCTGCAACACTTGTAACCTACATAAACACGGTTGGTATATTTAATGGTGTGTATATATGCCATTTTGTTACTTTTAATATCGAAATGGTATATTATTATTTTGCCTTATTGCATTGATGCTGTTGACGCGCTCTTGATCCAAGGAATTGGACTTATCCCTTTGAACAGAATTTGAATGTCTTCCATTTCGGTAAATTCAGAAGTCTGCTTTTACCTATAAGAAGAAGCACGAGGAGACACGGCAGTTAATTGTCCTCTAGAGTAAACCTAATTGTAGGTTCCAGAGTGTTGGTGTAGAGGATGTCACTCCCTTCTAGACTTTTGGATACTATGACTTAAATATCCACGTATGCCATCCATGTAACTGATTTAGGATCCGTCAGGAGTTTAGGTCCTCCATAAATATATACATAAGCTAGAGCTGCATATGAAGTGAGCTTATGGGTAGCCCGAACACTTTATACTTTTTGCCTTTAAAACTTAAGTAGTTATAACAAAAGCATAGTTCGACGAGGCGCACAAAACCCTGGCAGTGTACAGGAAACTTTGTATCATTAATCACCCTGCCAAGATTAATGACTCGATCATCTTGTACATTTGTAAATAAAGCAGTGACGTCGAAACTTGGAAGCGTCTTGTCACTCAAGTCTAGATCTTTTTCGCAGCTAAAAAGGTCACCCGAGTGTTTCATGTGAGCTTTACTAATCGTACCCAGCAGATTCGATAAATATTTAACCAAAACTCCTGCTAGCTTGTGTGGAGGCGCTGCCAACATCAGACGTAATGGGTTTCGTAGGCACATTGGGTTTGTGGGTCATTGGTAATCCATAAAGCCTCGCTGTGCCTATGAGACCCTTCACATCTGGTGTTGGCAGCGCCCCGGACGCGCTAATAGCTTTACCAAACAAAGTTGGTACATTAGGCAGGAACAGCCACTTGTGAATACGTGTTGAGTATCATGAATGATATAGCAATCTTATTATAGCTCCTATAATTGACTAATAATTTGCCTACAACCGAGGTCAGGCTTACTGGGAAGTAATTTGATGGTGATGACTTATCACCTGCTTTAAAAAATTGGATCTACGTTATCCACCTTCCACATCCTTGACACTACACTTTTTTGAAGAGATATTAAATAAAATATTTTTTCATCGAGTTCCATCTTTTACTCTTTATAACTCTTGAAAAAAGTTCATCAGGTCTTTGGGACTGTTTTAATGTGAACCGGTTCAGTTACCAGAACCAAAACGACTGTGATATTGCGTAAATTCTTTACCTCATATCCAATGTAATTAATTACTTCTTGATCACATTTCTTTCTCTTTGACAGTAAGTTGTCCACAGTTAGCTTTTAGTGGACCTACCTATTGTCTAATTTTTTTTCTATATACTTGAAAAAACTTTCGATTTTTTTCTGTAAATACCTTGCAACTTTAATTTCATAGTTTCGTTTAGCTTTTCTTATTCATTAAAACCTCTTTTATTTATGTTACTACACCTATCACTTCTCTAAAAAGATGTTTTAATCTATTGTTCATCCATTTTGGCTCATTTATATTTAATCTTAAATCCCTGTAGGGTATATATGCTCTCTGGGAGGCATGTAAAGATTTAGAAAACTGTGATATTCTCTTCATTAACCAGTATTCTCTAAGCCCATTGTAATCTGCAAAATGAAAATCGGGGACACTTACTATATTACTTTTACTATCACATTTCAGTGTTAAATGTAATCTACTTGTGGTCGCTGACTCCAGTCAGTCTGAATAAATTTAAAATCCCTCTAAAATTGCTAGATTATCATGCCTCGAAGTCTCCATAGTTTCTTCCTACAGAAGTCTACCTTGGTTCTTGTCGAAGTTGGGTGGTCGGTACATCACTCCCACAGTCAACCTTCCAGTTCCCTCCACAAATTCTAGCCATATACTGTGCATGTGTTTCTTCAGTCTTTATACCCATTTTTATGAAGCAATTCATGTTTTCTTGGACATACAGCGCTACCATCCCGTTCCCGTTATTTCTACAACGTCAACAACTTAAACTCCTGAATGAGGCACTTGACAGGCATGTCGCGACTCTTCAGATTAAGCAAAGTTATTGCAAAAAAACATCAGTGTTTCCTTCTTATAAAACTAATTTGAACTCTTCCACTTCGTTTCTAGCGCTTCGACTGTTTCTGCAATGAGAACATCTGTCACAGTTCATCCCACCTTCACTATTCCTGCTGCCTCCATTGTTATCTAATGTCACTGTGTTGCCAAGTCCAATATTAACAATTAATCCCACCTCATTCTGTCAATAACTGGCATCCCGAAAACTCACAAGTTCGCAACCCTGATAATTCACACTGTCCAGTTCTATAGCACTATATTTCATTTTTCCTCACAAACACCATTGCATCTAACTATTTGTAGTTTAAAGTCCTAACAGCTCCCTTCCTGAGCTGAGCCTTTACCATTGACCTGAATAAATGAACCCTATCCTGGCATGCCATTCCAGTCATAGAAGTGGTCAAAGTTGTCAATAAATGGTACTGTAATATCCTAAGTGTTTGTCCATCAAGCAGTTAACCCCAGTTACCCTAGACAGTCATTAATTTCCAACTTCCCTTCTTGGTAAAAATACTACATATATCAGGGATCCCTCCCTTATATTTAATGGAGTCTATTGCTGTCCTAAACCTGCTAACCAAGCTCTGATTTCTATGCTTGCCGAGAGCATTACCTCCACCTCTTAGGTAGATAATAAGGACAGGCCCAGTTGTCATTCGTGATGTTATCAGGACTGCTAACAATATTCTACATGAAAAATGAAATAGTGATACCGACAGTCACCAGGTACTACCACTACAACCAGACACTGCCACCCCAGACACTGCCACCCCAGACACTGCCACCCCAGACACTGCCACCCCAGACACTGCCACCCCAGACACTGCCACCCCAGACACTGCCACCCCAGACACTGCCACCCCAGACACTGCCACCCCAGACACTGCCACCCCAGACACTGCCACCCCAGACACTGCCACCCCAGACACTGCCACCCCAGACACTGCCACCCCAGACACTGCCACCCCAGACACTACATGCCACCCCAGACACTGCCACCCCAGACACTGCCACCCCAGACACTGCCACCCCAGACACTGCCACCCCAGACACTGCCACCCCAGACACTGCCACCCCAGACACTGCCACCCCAGACACTGCCACCCCAGACACTGCCACCCCAGACACTGCCACCCCAGACACTGCCACCCCAGACACTGCCACCCCAGACACTGCCACCCCAGACACTGCCACCCCAGACACTGCCACCCCAGACACTGCCACCCCAGACACTGCCACCCCAGACACTGCCACCCCAGACACTGCCACCCCAGACACTGCCACCCCAGACACTGCCACCCCAGACACTGCCACCCCAGACACTGCCACCCCAGACACTGCCACCCCAGACACTGCCACCCCAGACACTGCCACCCCAGACACTGCCACCCCCAGCGACACTGCCACCCCAGACACTGCCACCCCAGACACTGCCACCCCAGACACTGCCACCCCAGACACTGCCACCCCAGACACTGCCACCCCAGACACTGCCACCCCAGACACTGCCACCCCAGACACTGCCACCCCAGACACTGCCACCCCAGACACTGCCACCCCAGACACTGCCACCCCAGACACTGCCACCCCAGACACTGCCACCCCAGACACTGCCACCCCAGACACTGCCACCCCAGACACTGCCACCCCAGACACTGCCACCCCAGACACTGCCACCCCAGACACTGCCACCCCAGACACTGCCACCCCAGACACTGCCACCCCAGACACTGCCACCCCAGACACTGCCACCCCAGACACTGCCACCCCAGACACTGCCACCCCAGACACTGCCACCCCAGACACTGCCACCCCAGACACTGCCACCCCAGACACTGCCACCCCAGACACTGCCACCCCAGACACTGCCACCCCAGACACTGCCACCCCAGACACTGCCACCCCAGACACTGCCACCCCAGACACTGCCACCCCAGACACTGCCACCCCAGACACTGCCACCCCAGACACTGCCACCCCAGACACTGCCACCCCAGACACTGCCACCCCAGACACTGCCACCCCAGACACTGCCACCCCAGACACTGCCACCCCAGACACTGCCACCCCAGACACTGCCACCCCAGACACTGCCACCCCAGACACTGCCACCCCAGACACTGCCACCCCAGACACTGCCACCCCAGACACTGCCACCCCAGACACTGCCACCCCAGACACTGCCACCCCAGACACTGCCACCCCAGACACTGCCACAACCAGTCGGGGCTGGTGGGCAATAAACATGACGGCTCCTGAAGATCCTACAACTTTTTACTAGCATTAATCGGATTATATTTCTTGTGGGAAGTGCTTAAAATGGCGCTCGAGGCGGCCAAGGCTGACGCGGGAAGAGGAGATAAAGAAAGGATGAGGAAGTGGAAGAGGAAGGAAGACGTGTAAAGGAAAAAAAGGAGGAAAATGTCAATCAAGAGGTAATGGGAGAAGAGATACAGGTCACAGCGATCAGGTGATGCAGGTGACGGTGACGAGTATCCCCCATCCATGGGGATACCCGTCATAGTTATCTCAGGTAATATAGCAGGTGAGGTATCTCCCTTCCAAGGGCACATCTGTGGTGGTTGCTCGTAGGGTTCTGCGAGTTTTTCCTTGTGGAAGACAAGTTTGGGATTGTAACTGTGATGTGCAGTAACCCGGAAAGAAGTCTTGCTCCTCTTTCTCAGGATGAGAACCTCAAGTAACCTAACAGTTACTTGTTTACTACTGGGTGAACAAAACTAACAGCTGTAAAGAAACATGCACAATGCAGTATATATCTCCAGGAAGCTGCATGTGTAGCTACATACATAACCTTCGTGTTGTTAAGACTTACAAGCAATGGAAGTTTGAAGCTGATCTGAAGAGGTATTTTGAAGAGATCGCACAGCATTTCGTTGTTCAACTGTAACGACACCAACAAATTAGCGCATCTTCACCAAACTCGTTACACCTGTTACCTGATCCCGCATGATACTATGGAGATTCTCAGCTCTGAACAATGCTCAGTGCTGTATGACCCGTGTGGGTTTAGCGCTACAGCCAGTTACACTTACGACTCGTAAAATCGTAATGGCACATAAATAATTCATGGAATGTGGCATTGTATTGAAGGAAACGTTTAACAAGGAACTAAATATTTAAGTTCCCCTACTTAGGCGTCACTATATAAAGCATGAACTTTCAATGAATAATTAAAGAAATGAGAGGGGGAGAGTGAAAGAGAGGTAGGAAGGGAGACTGAGGGTAGAGGGTGGGAGGATGAGGGAGAGAAAGGGGGTGAGAGGAAAGAGAGGGGATGAGATATAGCGAGGGATGGAGAAATCGAGTGCGAGAAGGGAGGGAGGGCAGTGAGGGGATAGATGGAGAAATATGAAGAGATAACAAAAAAAAAAAAAAAAAAAAAAAAAAAAAAAAAAAAAAAAAAAAAAAAAAAAAAAAAAAAAAAAAAAAAAAAAAAAAAAAAAAAAAAAAAAAAAAAAAAAAAAAAAAAAAAAAAAAAAAAGGGAGAGTGAAAGAGAGGTAGGAAGGGAGACTGAGGGTAGAGGGTGGGAGGATGAGGGAGAGAAAGGGGGTGAGAGGACAGAGAGGGGATGAGATATGTCGAGGGATGGAGAAATCGTGAAGGGGGGAGTAGTGAGGATGATGGAGTAAGTGAGTGGGATGAGATCGGAGTAAACGTAGTGACCTGGACTCTGTCGGGGTAAGTAGTGACCTGGAGTCAGTGACCTGGACTCTGTCGAGGGTAAGTAGTGACCTGGACTCTGTCGAGGGTAAGTAGTGACCTGGACTCTGTCGAGGGTAAGTAGTGACCTGGACTCTGTCGAGGGTAAGTAGTGACCTGGACTCTGTCGAGGGTAAGTAGTGACCTGGACTCTGTCGGGGGTAAGTAGTGACCTGGGCTCTGTCGGGGGTAAGTAGTGACCTGGACTCTGTCGGGGGTAAGTAGTGACCTGGACTCTGTCGGGGGTAAGTAGTGACCTGGACTCTGTCGGGGTAAGTAGTGACCTGGACTCTGTCGGGGGTAAGTAGTGACCTGGACTCTGTCGGGGGTAAGTAGTGACCTGGACTCTGTCGGGGGTAAGTAGTGACCTGGACTCTGTCGGGGGTAAGTAGTGACCTGGACTCTGTCGGGGGTAAGTAGTGACCTGGACTCTGTCGGGGGTAAGTAGTGACCTGGACTCTGTCGGGGGTAAGTAGTGACCTGGACTCTGTCGGGGGTAAGTAGTGACCTGGACTCTGTCGGGGGTAAGTAGTGACCTGGACTCTGTCGGGGGGTAAATTGGGGGGAGTGACCTGGACTCTGTCGGGGGTAAGTAGTGACCTGGACTCTGTCGGGGGTAAGTAGTGACCTGGACTCTGTCGGGGGTAAGTAGTGACCTGGACTCTGTCGGGGGTAAGTAGTGACCTGGACTCTGTCGGGGGTAAGTAGTGACCTGGACTCTGTCGGGGGGTAAGTAGTGACCTGGACTCTGTCGGGGGTAAGTAGTGACCTGGACTCTGTCGGGGGTAAGTAGTGACCTGGACTCTGTCGGGGGTAAGTAGTGACCTGGGCTCTGTCGGGGTAAGTAGTGACCTGACTCTGTCGGGGGTAAATGACCTGGACTCTGTCGGGGGTAAGTAGTGACCTGGACTCTGTCGGGGGTAAGTAGTGACCTGGGCTCTGTCGGGGGTAAGTAGGACCTGGACTCTGTCGGGGGTAAGTAGTGACCTGGACTCTGTCGGGGGTAAGCGTGACCTGGACTCTGTCGGGGGTAAGCAGTGACCTGGACTCTGTCGGGGGTAAGCAGTGACCTGGACTCTGTCGGGGGTAAGCAGTGACCTGGACTCTGTCGGGGGTAAGCAGTGACCTGGACTCTGTCGGGGGTAAGCAGTGACCTGGTCTCTGTCGGGGGTAAGCAGTGACCTGGTCTCTGTCGGGGGTAAGCAGTGACCTGGACTCTGTCGGGGGTAAGCAGTGACATGGACTCTGTCGGGGGTAAGCAGTGACCTGGACTTGGTCAGGGTGAGTGGCAGCAGGGTGCAGGGAAGGGCAGGACAAACTAAAGGGAACCGCTGGGCAGTGGTCCATGGGAACACGACCCTCGGGACATTTTCTTAATACTACTACTAGATTAAGACAAATGTGCAACAGTTAGGTATCTTTATTGATGAAACGTTTCGCTTACACAGTAGACTTTCTCACTCAAATACACAAGGAGCAGTAGTAATGAAATAAAGATGTAATCAGTCCATCACCCATAATGTACCATAATTTGTAAGTCATAAAACGCATGAATTATATTCAAAATTTAAATTACTATATCGTTTTAAAAGTTTATCTGCCATTCAGTACCACATAATGGTCTTTTGTGGGAACCTGTTTTATATTCTATAATGTATATAATAGTAAAATAATTGTATTGAACATTTATGATAAATGAAAATCATGAAGTTTCACATCTTTATTACAAAATACAATAGTTTGACCACGGATTCTTAATATGGCTAAAAACATTCATAATTAATGTATTCACAACACGCTTGGCTTAAATATCAAACATTTTGCTTGAATATCTGTATTTACATTTGGTTTCAAAATAGCTACTTTTGTCTATATTCACCAACAGTACATAATTTCATAACCCATTTTGGTTTTTAAAAATGAAATTTATCACCTTGATGTAATAGAAAGTTTAACTTTGTCAAGGATGACTAAAATCAGACCTTCATTGACAATAATTGGAATGAATCTCTTTTTACACCGCACGGGTTTACATACCTGGTGAGGGTTTCGGGGGTCAACGGCCCCGCGGCTCGGTCTGAGACCAGGCCGCGGGGTGGATCAGGGTCTGATCAACCAGGCTGTTACTGCTGGCTGCACGCAAACTGACGTACGAACCACAACCCGGCTGGTCAGGTACTGACTTTAGGTGCCTGTCCAGTGCCTTCTTGAAGACAGCCAGGGGTCTATTCGTAATCTCCTTAATGTATGCTGTGAGGCAGTTGAACAGTCGTGGGCCCCTGACACTTATTGTGATGTCTCTTAGAGTCTTTTGCTTTAATAGGGAGTGATTTCAGTGTGCAGATTTGGGACTAGTCCCTCTAGAATTTTCCAAATTCCCAAATATCTGAATACATTCACCCCTCCATACTCTCCCTCCAATCTGATATCCAATCTTTCGTTACCTAATTTTTTTTATCCTCATCACCTTACTCTTTCCTATATTCCCTTTTAATTTCCTTCTTTTACATATCCTTCCAAACTCGTCCACCAACCTCTGCAACTTCTCTTCAGAATCTCCCAAAAGCACAGTGTCATCAGCAAAGAGCAGTTCATCTTTGAGAAATCCAATTATCTTTCAAAGCATTACATGTACTAAATTGGGTAGCTATCGTCAGCAAATAAGGGAGATTCAGTCTACTCTGTTCGGTTCGGGTGTAGGTTCATATTCAAGCACTGATCCGAGAAGTGGACAAACTTCCAGTCTACGTCTATTTAAATTATACATAGGTTATCTACTTCTATACGCATCCAAATCGTTCCTTATGTCTTAACTCCAATACCATTCACACAAAATAATAAAACATTAAACAAGGCCTCTCATCAGTTTTGTCTCCTCAACTCTTGAGATAACGAAGACACCATTTTGTAATGTGCTTGATGAGAAGCGAGGGTTACACATGCTGCCAGATGTACGTCACTTAATCAGTGCATACTCATCCAAGTAAGGGAAACCATTCTAATTGCAATTTTCTGCACTAATTATGTTATTAATAGTTTGAAAATAAATATGAAGGATGTAAAAGTGCATGAAGATAATTATATTTTATATATATTTTACAGTAATTACATCAATATATGCCTTATTCTGCTTAAAAATATTTGCAAAGCTATTTATTATTTTCATATACGTACATCACAGTTTCCTGCCGATGCTCGTCCAGTTCTTTTGGAGAAGACAACTTGTTATTGTCCCTCGTGGATCTCATAAAAGCCATTTAATAAGAGTGTCTTCCAAACAAGTTTTGAATATAATCTCTCGGCTCATTGAAAAGCAGAGCTTTAAAGATATGCCATCACTGCCCAGGCTGCCGATCACAACAGTCTACTAAGACCCAGGAAATTATCATTACAATATTGGTAAGAAACACCGACACATGTTTAAATCCTCTCCCAAGCATCTTTATATTGGAAAGCCAAGGGAAAGAGGAGGTATGGTTTACAAAGACACGTAAGCAAACACTATGACATATTTATTAGAAAACGTTTCAGTCCTGGGACCTTGATCACTTCTAACATACAGAGGTTGAAAGACATTATATATAGACTGAGAGTGAGGTGTGAGTGACGCTGGTGACCTGAAGAATGCCATGTAGGGATGAGGACGGGTAGACGATGAGATCACGTGACTCCTGGGTAGGTGGTGCTTTGCCTGCTTCAGTATCACGTATGCCAATGTTTTAGAAATTTTGTGGTTTCCAGTGTTAGGTTCTATTGTGTTGGTAAGAGTAAGAATAACTTAATGAAGGAGCAATCACCCTTCTTTTCATTTTAAATGCACTACAATTCACTTGCTGAGCAAGCAATAAGTTAATGTCATTGATCATTCTGAAATTCTTAACAATATTTCCATTTATCGACTGGATATCAATTTCGTCCTTAATTGTCTTTGGATCTGTTTATTGTGAAGATTGAGGAGGGAGTTAATCCACCTTCATGTGAGGTAGATGTAGTTGATTCAGTCAAGATTTCTCCTTCTGAAGTTGATCTCCACCCAGGTTTCCACCATCCACTTGTTAAAAATAATCTTAAATATCAGTTGCAAGATATCAGTACGTACCTCCATCTTCACAACTGCTCAATATCATATTCGTCATATCATGCACCATACTTCTTTTCTTCACTCAATATACTTATTACTGGTTCTACCTCCTATATGACACGTCTCTCAGCAGCCAAGACAAGTTTTTTCCTTATATTAATTTGATACGAGTGTTCAGTCTTGCACCACCTCTCATTTAAGGAAAACACCAACTGGTTTCACCAATAAATGTTTACCGACACTAATAATAGACTGTCAGTGTTCATGTTTCATTGAGCTAGACATCGTCTATCACAATATCGATGATCTAACTAGATAGCCTAAAATAATTAAATATTACAGAAACTGTAGACAGACCAATGCTAACCATCACAAAAACTGCTGTCCACCCAATATAAATAATTCTACTTGCCTCGACCCTCCACTACGACTCCCTTCATCTTCACTCCAGCTGTATTTACTCCAGACTTCAATATCTTACATATTTCACGACCCTCAAGGGAGGTTCCTTGACGCTGGTGAGGGGCTCTTGATCAAAGGAAATGGATCTGTGCTCCGGTTCCTGAATTAAGCCTGAATATTCCATCCCCCCCACGTGCGTTGTATAATCCTACGGGTTTAGCGCTCCCCCATGATTATAATATAATACAGATTTCATTCGAATATTACCATCTTGTTGGGTATGTACTTAAAATCGACATTTCATTAAATATTTAATTTAAATACTTTTAAAAAGACAAGTTAGATGCCAACTATTTCTTTAATAAAGCACAACAATGCTGAAAATTATTCTCCAGTAATAAGCTGATTCTATACACACTTAACCCACACGTAGGAGAGAGGAGCTTACGACATAACCCACACATAGGAGAGAGGAGCTTACGACATAACCCACAGGTAGGAGAGAGGAGCTTACGACATAACCCACAGGTAGGAGAGAGGAGCTTACGACATAACCCACAGGTAGGAGAGAGGAGCTTACGACATAACCCACAGGTAGGAGAGAGGAGCTTACGACATAACCACAGGTAGGAGAGAGGAGCTTACGACATAACCCACACGTAGGAGAGAGGAGCTTACGACATAACCCACACATAGGAGAGAGGAGCTTACGACATAACCCACAGGTAGGAGAGAGGGAGCTTACGACATAACCCATACAGGTAGGAGAGAGGAGCTTACGACATAACCCACAGGTAGGAGAGAGGAGCTTACGACATAACCCACAGGTAGGAGAGGAGGAGCTTACGACATAACCCACAGGTAGGAGAGAGGAGCTTACGACATAACCCACAGGTAGGAGAGAGGAGCTTACGACATAACCCACAGGTAGGAGAGAGGAGCTTACGACATAACCCACAGGTAGGAGAGAGGAGCTTACGACATAACCCACAGGTAGGAGAGAGGAGCTACGACATAACCCACAGGTAGGAGAGAGGAGCTTACGACATAACCCACAGGTAGGAGAGAGGAGCTTACGACATAACCCACAGGTAGGAGAGAGGAGCTTAAATAGCCCACAGGTAGGAGAGAGGAGCTTACTACATAACCCACACGTAGGAGAGAGAGGAGCTTACGACATAACCCACACGTAGAAGAGAGGAGCTTACGACATAACCCACACGTAGGAGAGAGGAGCTTACGACATAACCCACACGTAGGAGAGAAGAGCTTACGACATAACCCACACGTAGGAGAGAGGAGCTACGACATAACCCACACGTAGGAGAGAGGAGCTTACGACATAACCCACACGTAGGAGAGGAGCTTACGACATAACCCACACGTAGGAGAGAGGAGCTACGACATAACCACACGTAGGGGGAGAGGAGCTTACGACATAACCCACACGTAGGAGAGAGGAGCTACGACATAACCCACACGTAGGAGAGAGGAGCTTACGACATAACCCACACGTAGGAGAGAGGAGCTTACGACATAACCCACAATGTAGGAGAGAGGAGCTTACGACATAACCCACACGTAGGAGAGAGGAGCTTACGACATAACCCACACGTAGGGAGAGAGGAGCTACGACATAACCCACACGTAGGAGAGAGGAGCTTACGACATAACCCACACGTAGGAGAGAGGAGCTTACGACATAACCCACACGTAGGAGAGAGGAGCTTACGACATAACCCACACGTAGGAGAGAGGAGCTTACGACATAACCCACACGTAGGAGAGAGGAGCTTACGACATAACTCGGTGAGAGTCGGACATTGCGGTCCGACTTGGACCGGGTTATTCGTGTATTGTTCTAGTCACGGTATTGTGCTTTTTTGTTCTTCAGAGCTGATTCTGTCAATACCAAGATTAACTTATGGATTGAGCTAGGAGGCGATACTAAAGGAATTGAACCTGACAACTTAAGAAGAATGTACTAAAAAGACGATATTACTAAATACAAAAATGCCAGAATTTGACAGAGGAGAAAGGGACAGACTTTTTGAAAAGCAAGGCACAGTAGGCAAGGGGTCATATAGATGGACGCTGAAGACACAGATGGGCATCAGGAATGTTAGGAAATACTTTCTCAGGTGGTAAACAAGTGTAATGTGCCAGTTGAAGATGTGTTGGAGGGAAAATGAATACAAGCATGATAGGGGCCATGAGACCCGGAACTAATAGTGCTGACATTAGAAGTTAGACCGTTGGAGGCTGCGCCAGAAGCAGACTCTACCACAGCAAACAATGACTACGCACGGGCACGCACGGTGCTGTTTCTTGTATATATGAATGACATGACGCAAGAGATAAATTCAGAGGTGTGTCCCTGTTCGTAGACAATGTGAAACTAATAAGAATAGAAGCGGAGGAGGATCAGGTTGGACAGGCGAAAGCCTGGTCCAACAAATGCCTCCTGGAGTTTAACCCCACCAAGTGCAAAGTCAGGAAGATTGGGGAAGGAAAAAGAAGACCACAGACCGAGTACAACCTAGGGGGTCAAAGGCTGTAAAACTCACTCAAGGAAAAAGATCTTGGGGTGAGCATCATACCGAGCACTTATGAGGCGCACATCAACCAAATAACTGCTGCAGCATATGGGGCCTGGCAACTGGAGAATAGCGTTTCAACATCTAAGGAAGGAGTCATTCAGACACTGTACACCGTGTAGTCAGGCCCATACTGGAGTTTGCAGCACCAGTATGAAACCCAATATGCAACTTAGGTATCTTTATTGGGAAACGTTTCGCCACACAGTAGCTTCATCAGTCCATACAAAGGAGAATCGGGAAGAACAGGAGGAGGGAATGTCCCTCAACCTTAGTCGATTGTCAGTCCATCAATTTGAAAAAATACAGCATATGTAGAAGAAGGGCTTTTCCGTGGCAGGGAGAGGCAGCAGTCGTAGGTGGTTACATTTGACCAATGTAAGAAGGCC
>WNWK01047668.1:0-13838 GCA_009830355.1 Cherax destructor | reverse complement strand
CCTGTGTTCATTTCCCTGATCTTCCATTTACTGATGCTTCACTGATGCTTCACTGATGCTTCACTGATGCTTCCTGATGCTTCACTGATGCTTCACTGATTCTTCACTGATGCTTCACTGATGCTTCCCTGATGCTTCACTGATGCTTCATTGATGCTTCACTGATGCTTCACTGATGCTTCCCTGATGCTTCACTGATGCTTCCCTGATGCTCCACTGATGCTTCCTGATGCTTCACTGATGCTTCCCTGATGCTCCACTGATGCTCCACTGATGTTTCACTGATGCTCCACTGATGCTCCACTGATGCTCCACTGATGCTTCACTGATGCTTCACTGATGCTTCCCTGATGCTCCACTGATGCTTCCCTGATGCTTCACTGATGCTTCCCTGATGCTCCACTGATGCTCCACTGATGCTTCACTGATGCTTCCCTGATGCTCCACTGATGCTCCACTGATGCTTCACTGATGCTTCCCTGATGCTCCACTGATGCTCCACTGATGCTCCACTGATGCTCCACTGATGCTCCACTGATGCTCCACTGATGCTCCACTGATGCTCCACTGATGCTTCACTGATGCTCCACTGATGCTCCACTGATGCTCCACTGATGCTTCACCTCAGTGTAACATTTAGGAAGCATTATTCTTGTGTTCCATTTGTACTTGACGAAGCCTCTCCTCCCGTGCTCCCTCTGGATGAAACCTTGTACTAATGAAGGCTTCCGTGCATTTAGATTGTTCTCAACATTACTGAGATGAAGAATGTACTTGGCATTAGAATGCACTTGGTATTAGAATGTACTTGGTATTAGAAAGTACTTGGAATTAGAAAGTACTTGGTATTAGAATGTTTAGAAATTAAACAGACAATATCACTGCAAATATTACTAAATGTCTAGAAGTAAATACACATATATCTAAATGGATTGTGAAAACAAGCATTTATATTTAATGTTGTAACCTGCATGAACTGTATCAGTGTAGACAACAAGATGATGTCCTCATTTAATATCACGTACCAGCAAGACCCTCCCAAGATGCTTATTACTAGTAATTCCTTCCTTAAATCACTTGTTAAAGCAACTGCTCAAGAAGAAATTTCTCGCCTGTTAGTAATAATTTCTCACAAGTTATATACACTGTTCTTGTTGCCACCTCCCTAGTTAGGAACGATAGGAACTTCGTTCAGTTAGACGTAAGAATTAACAACTGGGCGTCTACACTTCAAGCTGAATTGTTTGCCATCCCAGTGGTGCTTAAGTTATGACACTGAGCTTGACTCCAAAATTATTATTGGTTATATGTCATCACTGAAGGCTCTTAACTCACATAATGACTAACAACATACTCACCGGAGAAGCCAGATGTAGATACTCAAAAATTCGGAAAAAAAGGAATTAATGTACAATTGTTATGGATTCCATCTCACATTAGATTACTCCTTCATGATAAAGTTGATAAGTTAGCCAAGAAAATTACCCTTAAGTAAAATGTGGAATATAACTTTGATGTAACTGTGTCTAGCATTAGTATATTAGGAGAGAAGTAAATAATGAAACTGAATGTTATACGAATGCAATTAGAAGCCTGAGTGGATCTATAACCCACTATGATAACATGAACTTAGATAAGTTTTTTTATGGAGCAACTTGCAATGTGAACAGATTGACTGATGTTGCAGACTGACGGATGAATCTAGGTTAATATTGATGAATCTAGGTTAATATCGATGAATCTAGGTTAATATTGATGAATATAGGTTAATATAGATGAATCTAGGTTAATATAGATGAATCTAGGTTAATATCGATGAATCTGGGTTGATATTAACACTGATGAATGTAGAGTAACACTGAAGAATCTAAGTTAACACTGATTAATGTAGGTTAACACTGGTGAATCTTGTGCAACACTGATGAATCTTGTGCAACACTGATGAATCTTGTGCAACACTGATGAATCAGAAGCTTCAACAGATGAAGCACAAAATGAACAAAAGGTCATTCAGAATACTGCAAGAAACCTCAAATATTTTTATTCAGATGTAAAATCCAAGCTAAGAACTACCTGTGGAACTGGAGTCCAGAGGTTATACTACAGTTCTACACATCATTAATAAGGCCTCCCATAGATTAGGCAGTTCAGTTTGGCTCCTCTACAGAGCTGATATAAATTCTGAAAGAACAGTATGAGTCAGTGTTCGGCAATCCACTAAATAACAGCAAGGTATAGAATGAAGAAACCTTCATTCCAAAAGAAGGCCGCCTGGACAACCTACCTGATATTAGTACCAGAAGGCCGCCTGGACAACCTACCTGACATTAGTACCAGAAGGCCGCCTGGACAACCTACCTGACATTAGTACCAGAAGGGCGCCTGGACAACCTACCTGACATTAGTACCAGAAGGGCGCCTGGACAACCTACCTGACATTAGTACCAGAAGGCCGCCTGGACACCCTACCTGTCATTAGTACCAGAAGGCCGCCTGGACAACCTACCTGACATTAGTACCAGAAGGGCGCCTGGACAACCTACCTGACATTAGTACCAGAAGGGCGCCTGGACAACCTACCTGACATTAGTACCAGAAGGCCGCCTGGACAACCTACCTGTCATTAGTACCAGAAGGCCGCCTGGACAACCTACCTGACATTAGTACTAATTCCAATGAATTCGAAAAGAAACTGAAAACATACCCACTCACTCAGTACCTGGACCAGATTAAGGGAATTTCCTATTTATAAACAAAATGTGCAGTGTACCACCAGCACGAGCACTCAGTATTCTCTGGAGGAAGAGCCAAAACATAGGTGAAATACCAGAGACCTTAAAGAGTGCATAGCTCCTTTGCATAAGGAAGGTAGTAGAGCACTAGCTAAAAATTACAGACAGTAGCCCTAACTTCCCACATCATAAAAATCTTCGAAAGAGTGATGAGAAGTCAAATTACAAACTTCATGGACCAGCACAATCTGTATAAACCAAACCAGTATGGTTTAAGAGCGGGACGATCATGACTGTCACAGCTGCTGAACCACTATGACAGAATTAAGGAGGCGTTGGACAAAAAACAAAACGCAAATGTGATATACATAAATTTTGCAAAGGCGTTTGACAAATGCGATCATGGAGTGATATCACACATAATGAGGACCATGGGCATCACGGGGAAGGTAGTTAAAATCCAGAATCAGCGAGGTAAAAAGCTCAGTTCCTCACGACACTGTCCTGGCACCTCTGCTGTTTCTCACCCTCATAGCAGACACTGTCCTGGCACCTCTGCTGTTTCTCACCCTCATAGCAGACACTGTCCTGGCACCTCTGCTGTTTCTCACCCTCATAACAGACACTGTCCTGGCACCTCTGCTGCTTCTCACCCTCATAGCAGATATAGACAAAAACACCAGTCACAGCTTTGTATCATCATCTGCAGATGACACTAAAATAAACATGAAAGTCACTACGGTAGAAGACACTGAAAAATTACAGGAAGACATAAGCAGTGTTTTCCAGTGGGCAGTGGAGAACAACATGACCTTCAGTGGTGATAAGTTCCAGCTGCTTAAATATGGAAAGAATGAAGAAATCAAAGGAGCACTGTGTACAAAACTCAAGAGAATCGTCAAACAGAACGAAAGGAACACGTGAAAAACTTGGGAATAATTAAGTCAGCTGACCTTTCTTTCAAAGAACACAATAAAACAAAGGTCACGACAGCCAGGAGGATGACGGGTGGGTAATGAGAATCTTCAAGTGGCGACACAATGGTTGCACTTTTCAAACCGCTTGTGCTCCCTCATTTGGAATATTGCTCAGTGTTGACGGCCCCGTTCAGGGCAGGAGAAATATCAGAGCTTGAACAAATACAGAGATCGTTTATGACCCACACAGAGCCAATAAAGTAGTTAAATCACTGAAAACCCTTAAAGTCTTAAATATGTACTCAATGGAATGGAGGAGAAAGAGAGAAACATGATAATATATACCTGGAAAGTACTTAAGGGCCTGGTCACAAATCTGCACACTGCCATAACAACATACTGGAGTGAGTGAAATGGGAGGAAGTGAAAAATAAACCCAGTGAAAATCATGGGCGCGGTGTGCACAATAAGGGAACACTGTATCAACATTCGTGGCCCCAGACTATTCAACATCTTACCAGAAGATATCAGAAAGACTACTGGCCCATGGCCAGGCTCCGAGAGTGGAAAACTCTCGGAACTCATCAAATGTATAAAAGTGTGTGTGTGTGTGTGTATGTGTGTGTGTGTGTGTGTGTGTGTGTGTGTGTGTGTGTGTACTCACCTAGTTGTACTCACCTAGTTGTGGTTGCAGGGGTCGAGTCACAGCTCCTGGCCCCGCCTCTTCACTGGCCGCTACCGGGTCACTCTCCCTGCTCCATGAGCTTTATCATACCTCTTCTTAAAGCTATGTATGGAACCTGCCTCCACTACATCGCTTTCCAAACTATTCCACTTCCCGACCACTCTGTGACTGAAGAAGTACTTCCTAACATCTCTGTGATTCATCTGAGTCTTCAACTTCCAACTGTGTTCCCTTGTTGTTGCTGTGTCCCATCTCTGGAACATTCTGTCTTTGTCCACCTTGTCAATTCCTCTCAGTATCTTATATGTCTTAATCATGTCCCCCCTATTTCTCCTGTCCTCCAGTGTCGTCAGGTCGATTTCCCTTAACCTCTCCTCGTAGGACATACCCCTTAGCTCTGGGACTAGTCTTGTTGCAAACCTTTGCACTTTCTCTAGCTTCTTTACGTGCTTGGCTAGGTGTGGGTTCCAAACTGGTGCTGCATACTCCAGTATGGGCCTAACGTACACAGTGTACAGAGTCCTGAACGATTCTTTATTAAGATATCGGAATGCTGTTCTTTGGTTTGCTAGGCGCCAATATGCTGCAGCAGTTATTTGGTTGATGTGCGCCTCAGGAGATGTGCCTGGTGTTATACTCACCCCAAGATCTTTTTCCTTCATTGAGGTTTGTAGTCTCTTGCCCCCTAGACTGTACTCCGTCTGCGGTCTTCTTTGTCCTTCCCCAATCTTCATGACTTTGCACTTGGATGGGTTGAACTCCAGGAGCCAATTGCTGGACCAGGCTTGCAGCCTGTCCAGATCCCTTTGTAGTTCTGCCTGATCCTCGTCCGATTGAATTCTTCTCATCAACTTCACATCATCTGCAAACAGGGACACTTCGGAGTCTATTCCTTCCGTCATGTCGTTCACAAATACCAGAAACAGCACCGGTACTAGGACTGACCCCTGTGGAACCCCACTCGTCACGGGCGCCCACTCTGACACCTCGCCACGTATCATGACTCGCTGCTGTCTTCCTGACAGGTATTCCCGGATCCATTGTAGTGCCTTCCCTGTTACCACTGCCTGGTCCTCCAGCTTCTGCACTAATCTCTTGTGTGGAACTGTGTCAAACGCCTTCTTACAGTCCAAGAATATGCAATCTACCCACCCCTCTCTCTCTGTCTTACTTCTGTCACCCTGTCGTAGAACTCCAGTAGGTTTGTGACACAGGATTTCCCGTCCCTGAAACCGTGTTGGCCGTCGTTGATAAGATCATTCCTTTCTAGGTGTTCCACCACTCTTCTCCTGATTATCTTCTCCATGACCTTGCATACTATACAGGTCAGTGACACTGGTCTGTAGTTTAGTGCTACGTTCCTGTCTCCTTTTTTAAAAATTGGAACTACATATGCTGTCTTCCATACATCAGGTAGTTGCCCTGTTTCGATAGATGTGTTGAAGATTGTTTTTATGGGTACACACAGCTCCTCTGCTCCCACTCTCAGGACCCATGGTGATATGTTATCCGGCCCCATCGCCTTTGAGGTATCTAGCTCGTTTAGTAGCCTCTTCACTTCCTCCTCAGTTGTGTGTATTGTGTCCAGCACCTGAGTGTGTACCCTACCTCTCCTCCTTTCTAGGGTCCCTTCTATCTCCTCTGTGAACACCTCTTTGAATCTCATGTTGAGCTCCTCACACACTTCACGGTCATTTCTTGTGACCTCCCTCCTTCCTTCCTCAGCCTGATCACCTGGCCCTTTGACTGTTGTTCTCCTCCTGATGTGGCTGTACAACAGCTTTGGGTCAGTTTTGGCTTTCGCTGCTATGTCATTTTCGTATTGTCTTTGGGCCTCCCTTCTTACCTGTGCATAATCATTTCTGGCTCTACGACTGCTCTCCTTATTCTCCTGGGTCCTTTGCCTTCTGTACCTCTTCCATTCCCTGGCACACTTGGTTTTGGCTTCCCTGCACCTTTGGGTGAACCATGGGCTCATCCTGGCTTTTTCACTTCTCATGTTACCCTTGGGTATAAAACCTCTCCTCAGCTTCCTTGCAAATTGTTGTCAAATATTCCATCATCTCGTCTACTGACTTCCCTGTCAGCTCACTGTCCCACTGAACTCCATGCAGAAAGTTCTTCATGCCCACGTAGTCACCTTTCTTGTAGTTTGGCTTCATTCGTGCAGCCCTTCCTGCTTCCCCCTCCACTTGTAACTCTACTATGTATTCGAAGCTTAGAACCATATGATCACTGGCCCCAAGTGGGCTTTCATGTGTGATGTCCTCAATATCTGCGCTACTCAGGGTGAATACTAGGTCCAGTCTCGCTGGTTCGTCCCCTCCTCTCTCTCTGGTAGTGTCCCTTACGTGTTGGTACATGAGATTTTCCAGTACCACCTCCAGCATGTGTGTGTGTGTGTGTGTGTGTGTGTGTGTGTGTGTGTGTGTGTGTGTGTATGTGTGATATGCCTGAATGAATCATCTAACTTTAGTTAAGATAACAGTTGGTTGTACACACTGAGTGATGGGGGTAGGCTGTACAATCAGCTGTGTTATCTTAACAGCTGTTCGTATATATTTCATCAGTTACTCTTGCCTGGGGTTGTGGAACATCCGCTTTCCAATAGCCATCAGTCATGTGTGATGGTATGTCACACATGACATACAAGGCTCCGGGAGCACTGCTTGAGGGAGTGTTCAAGGCTCCGGGAGCACTGCTTGAGGAAGTGTTCAAGGCTCTAGGGAACACCATTTGAGGGAGAGTGCATGAATTCGCTACTGGGTGTAGTGGGAGTAATTTTCAGGTCAATACTTGAATTAGCTGTAAACGAGACAGTCAGTACGTGGCGTTGTACAAGTCAGTGTGCTGAGACACACTATCATTATTATTATTAATAATAATAATAATATTATTATTATTATTATTTTCATTTTTTTTTATTAACACATAGGCCGTTTCCCACCAAGGCAGGGTGGCCCGACAAAGAAAAACTTTCATCATTCACTCCATCACTGTCTTGCCAGAGGCGTGCTTACACTACAGCTACAAAACTGCAAAATTAACACCCCTCCTTCAGAGTGCCGGCACTGTACTTCTCATCTCCAGGAATCAAGTCCGGCCTGCAGGTTTCCCTGAAACCCTTCATAAATGTTACCTTGCTCACACTCCAACAGCACGTCAAGTCCTAAAAACCATTTGTCCCCATTTGTTCCTATCTAACACGCTCACGCACGCTTGCTGGAAGTCCAAGCCCCTCCCACACAAAACCTCCTTTACCCCTTTCTTCCAACCTTTGCTAGGCCGACTCCTACACCGCCTTCCTTCCACTACAGATTTATACACTCTCGAAGTCATTCTATTTTGTTCCATCCTCTCTACATGTCCAAACCATCTCAACAACCTCCTCAGCCCTCTGGATAATAGTTTTGGTAATCCCACACCTCCTCCTAATCTCCAAACTACGGATTCTCTGCATTATATTCACACCATACATTGCCCTCAGACACGACATCTCCACTGCCTCCAGCCTTCTCCTCGTTGCAACATTCACAACACATGTCTCACACCCATACAAAAGTGTTGGTATAATTATACTCTTATACATTCCCCTCTTTGCTTTCATGGATAAAGTTCTCTGTCTCCACAAGCTTCTCAGTGCACCACTCACCTTTTTCCCCTCGTTAATTCTATGATTCACCTCATCCTTCATAGACTCATCTGCTGACACATCCACTCCCAAATATCTGAACACATTCACCTCCTCCATTCTCTCTCCCTCCAATCTGATATCCAGTCTCCCGTTATCTAATTTTTTTGTTATCCTCATCACCTTACTCTTTCCTATATTCACTTTTAATTTCCTTCTTTTACATACCCTACCAAACTCATCCACCAACCTCTGCAACTTCTCTTCAGAATCCCCCAAAAGCACAGTGTCATCAGCAAAGAGCAACTGTGACAACTCCCAGTTTGTGTTAGATTCTTTATCTTTTAACCCCACACCTCTTGCTAACACCCGAGCATTCACTTCTCTTATTACAACTCCATCTATAAATATATTGAACAACCATGGTGACATCACACATCCATGTCTAAGGCCTACTTTTACTGGGAAATAATCTCCCTCTCGCCTACATACTTTAACTAGAGCCTCACTATCCTCGCAAAAACTATTCACCGCTTTCAATAACCTACCTCCTATTCCATACATTTGCAACATCTGCCTATCCACCCTATCATATGCCTTTTCCAAATCCATAAATGCCACAAACACCTCTTTTTCCTTATCTAAATACTGTTCGCCTATATGTTTCACTGCAAACACTTGGTCTACACACCCCCTACCTTTCCTAAAGCCCCCTTGTTCATCTGCTATCCTGCTCTCCGTCTTGCTCTTAATTCTTTCAATAATAACTCTACCATACACTTTACCAGGTATACTCAACAGACTTATTCCCCTATAATTTTTACACTCTCTTTTGTTCCCTTTGCCTTTATACAAAGGAACTATGCATGCTCTCTGCCAATCCCTAGGTACCTTACCCTCATTATTATTATTATTATTATTATTATTATTATTATTATTATTATTATTATTATTATTATTATTATTATTATTATTATTATTATTATTATTATTATTATTATTATTATTATTTTTAATATTATTATTATTATTAATATTTTTTATGATAATGATTATAATGATAATAATAATGATGATAATGATGATAATGATAATAATAATGATGATAATGATGATAATGATAATAATAATGATGAGAATATGTAAAGTCACAACGCTGTATAAGAGGATCGTATGAAGGATTCATTATTCTGCATTTGCCTCTCTATCCATGGAATTTTTAACCATTTCTTCCCATGATGATCCCATGATGATCCCATGGCTGAGGATATGGCAACAGAAATGGTGTAGTATAATGTCCACATGTCTTAGCGACACATGTGTCTTAAGCCATCATGATAAGCAGATCCAGGAACTGGAGCTTCACTAGCAGGAAGGTTAAAGAGTAAAATAAAAAGGGGTAACTGAGGCCCAGGAGCTGGAGTTTCATCAGTATTAACCATAAGACCTATGGGGTTCAAAATCAAGACATTTGATGACGCGTTACAAGGACCCGGAGCTAGAGCTAAACCCTCATTCAACAGGTGAGTCGTACTTACATACTCTTCACAAACAGTAAATCCATCACTAAGTTATTTTTTTTAGTTATCAGCGTCGTTTTCTGAACGTTTCCTGTAATTTATAAATTCAATTCTATTTTAAGTTAGATTAGGCTAGGTAAGGGTGGGCTAGGTCGTTTAAGTTAGGGTTGGTTAGGTTAGCTAAGCGTAACCAAGAAGACTTGAGATCTGCATAATTCTCACCGCTGGTGCCAGATTATAAGTGGTGGTGCCAGAATATATCTGGTGGCGCCAGAATATAACTGGTGGTGCCAGAATGTAACTGGTGGTGCCAGAATATCACTGGTGGCACCAGAATATCACTGCTGGTGCCAGAATATCACTAGTGGTGCCAGAATATCACTCCTGGTGCCAGAATATTACTGGTGGCACCAGAATATCACTGATGGTGCCAGAATATCACTGCCGGTAGCAGAATATCACTGCTGGTTCCAGAATATCACTACTGGTGCCAGATTATCACTCCTGGTGCCAGGATATCACTGCTGGTGCCAGAAAATAACTGGCGGTGCCAAAATATCAATCCTGGCGCCATAATATCACTGCTGGTGTCAAAATATCACTGCTGGTGCCAGAATATCACTGGTGGCACCAGAATATCACTGCTGGAGTCAGAATATCACTGCTTGTGATAGAATATCACTCCTGGTGCCAGAATATCACTACTGATGGCAGAATATCACTGCTGATGGCAGAATATCACTGCTGATGGCACCAATCTCAAAGGGTTGTGATCACTGTAAGACTGACGCTGCCATCCCAGACTTTCTCCAGCACTAAAGACACCCGTAAGTACCTGTTTGTACTCACATATCTGTGGTTGCAGGAGTTGAGTTTCAGCTCTTGGTCCCGCTAGTCGCTACTGGGTTATCTCCTGCCCGTGTGATCCCTATCATATCTATTCTTAAAACTATATATGGATCCGCTTCTAGCACTTCGATGTCTAGGTCACTTCCTGATAGCTGTGTGTGTGTGTATGTGTGTGTGTATATGTGTGTGTGTGTGTGTGTGTGTGTGTGTGTGTGTGTGCGTGTGTGTGTGTGAACCACTGGTATTGTCACACTCCACGAAAGTGGCAGTGAATCAATAGATTGACAGCAATAACGTCCAACATTACCAAAACCTTTGAGCGAATCTTAAGGAGCAACACTGGTAAACACAAACACAACACTGGTAAACACAAACACAACACTGGTAAACACAAACACAACACTGGTAAACACAAACACAACACTGGTAAACACAAACACAACACTGGTAAACACAAACACGCTGGACCAAGGCGACATGGTCTTGGAAGACAAACAAAATGTAGATTCGTGTGATCAGACATTGCAAAAGTTACTTGTTCTTACAAGACTGAATTATTGCTGTATTTAACAGCTCCTTTTAAGTCAGGCAAAACTGCGCTTTTGGAGAATGTACAGAGAACCTTCAATGGGAATGCCTGAAATCTCTAGAAGTTTACTCCATAGATCACAGGCGAGAAAGATACATTATAATTTACCTAAGAAACATTCTAGAGAGATTAGTCCCAAATCTATTGAAAAGCAGTGGTGAAATGAGAACACTAAGAGACAGTTCAATAAGTGTAAAGGGCCCAAGACTTTTTAACGCCCTCTCTTCATATATATAAGGGAAACTACCAACGAACTTCTAGCTGTCTTCAAGAGGGAGCTTGATAAGTTCCTCAAGTCAGTCCCTGATCAGCCAGGCTGTGGTTCATACAGTGAACTGTGTGTGGTTACCACTAACAGCGTTGAAGATTAAGACGCATGTGCAACAGTTGGGTATCTTTATTGATGAAACGTTTCGCCCACACAGTTGAGCTCCCTGGAGTTGAACTCTTCTCCAGGCTGAGGGACTGACCACCTCAAATACTTTTTCTCCAGGGTTGATGGACTGATTACATCATCTTTACTTCATTACTACTGTTGCCTTTGTATTTGACTGAAGAAGCCTACTGCGTAGGCGAAACGTTTCATCAATAAAGATACCCAACTGCTGCACATGTGTCTTAATTCAAATTCAAATTCAAATTTTTATTTTCATGCATAGTTTACAATTTGTGACTGACATGTTATAAGGAGTCTACTTCCATGCATAGTTTACAATGTGTAATTACTATCATCCCGTACACCATTTTCAACACTAACAGCGTTGTTGACGAGGTCAGCCACCAGGAGGCCTGGTCTGGGACCGCCCCGCGGGGCAATGACCTCCGGACTCCTCAGGTAAGCAGGTTACACCGGAGGCTTCCTTCCCAGGGGTTTCTTTTCCTTTCACCCGGCAGTGCAGTGAGTGCTGCTTAATTCCCTAATGTAGTTCTTCCTGTGTTTCCACTGCTATGCTTGTGCACGCGCGTGTGTGTGCACACTGGTGGTGCACATGCTCGTGCTCACGATATCTGCCTCTGCTCATCACAACCATCAAATACTTCCTGAGCCACTTTCCTCAACCCCCGGGGTGAACTCTGATCCAGTGACTCTTTCAACTGCCTTCCCCTTCCCCTCCGCCTCCTTCTTTCCCCTCTTCCCTCCCTCTCATCTTCTCTTCTACTTTTCTATCCTTGACTCATTCATCTAGACAAAAAAAAAAAATCAGTCATTATATATATATAAATAGATAGATCTTCTTAGTAGATAGCCATGTGCTCTAAATGGTATAGGATTATTTTACATTATATAACTGGATTATGCTACGTGAAGGAGGAAGAGGGTTGGCCCTTGATGCTAGGGAGGGGCTCTCGATCCAAGAAACGGTCCACGGTGCTATGTGACCCGGACTAGCTTAGTGCTTCCCCATGATGACCCGGGATAGCTTAGTGCTTCCCCCTGATGACTCGGATTAGCTTATTGATTCCCCCTGATGACCCGGACTAGCTTAGTGCTTCCCCATGATGACCCAGACTAGCTTAGTGCTTCCCTGATGACCCGGATTAGCTTATTGATTCCCCTGATGACCTGGACTAGCTTAGTGCTTCCCCCTGATGACCCGGACTAGCTTAGTGCTTCCCTGATGACCAGGACTAGCTTAGTGCTTTCCCTGATGACCCGGACTAGCTTAGTGCTTCCTCCTGTTGACCCGGACTAGCTTATTGCTTCCCCTGATGACCCGGACTAGCTTAGTGCTTCCCCATGATGACCTGGGATAGCTTAGTGCTTCCCCCTGATGACTCGGATTAGCTTAGTGCTTCCCATGATGACCCGGACTAGCTTAGTGCTTCCCCATGATGACCCGGGATAGCTTAGTGCTTCCCCCTGATGACTCGGATTAGCTTATTGATTCCCCCTGATGACCCGGACTAGCTTAGTGCTTCCCCATGATGACCCAGACTAGCTTAGTGCTTCCCCCTGATGACCCGGATTAGCTTATTGATTCCCCCTGATGACCTGGACTAGCTTAGTGCTTCCCCCTGATGACCCGGACTAGCTTAGTGCTTCCCCCTGATGACCAGGACTAGCTTAGTGCTTTCCCCTGATGACCCGGACTAGCTTAGTGCTTCCTCCTGTTGACCCGGACTAGCTTATTGCTTCCCCCTGATGACCCGGACTAGCTTAGTGCTTCCCCATGATGACCTGGGATAGCTTAGTGCTTCCCCCTGATGACTCGGATTAGCTTAGTGCTTCCCCATGATGACCCGGACTAGCTTAGTGCTTCCCCCTGATGACCCGGATTAGCTTAGTGATTCCCCCTGATGACCTGGACTAGCTTAGTACTTCCCCATGATGACCTGGACTAGCTTAGTGCTTCCCCCTGATGACCCGGACTAGCTTAGTGCTTCCCCCTGATGACCCGGACTAGCTTAGTGCTTCCCCCTGTTGACCCGGACTAGCTTAGTGCTTCCCCGTGATGACCCGGACTAGCTTAGTGCTTCCCGCTGATGACCCGGACTAGCTTAGTGCTTCCCTGTGATGACCCAGACTAGCTTAGTGCTTCCCCATGATGACCCGGACTAGCTTAGTGCTTCCCCCTGATGACCCGGACTAGCTTAGTGCTTTCCCCTGTTGACCCGGACTAGCTTAGTGCTTCCCCGTGATGACCCGGACTAGCTTAGTGCTTCCCGCTGATGACCCGGACTAGCTTAGTGCTTCCCCATGATGACCCGGACTAGCTTAGTGCTTCCCCCTGATGACCCGGACTAGCTTAGTGCTTCCCCCTGATGACCCGGACTAGCTTAGTGCTTCCCCCTGATGAACCGGACTAGCTTAGTGCTTCCCCCTGATGACCCGGACTAGCTTAGTGCTTCCCCCTGTTGACCCGGACTAGCTTAGTGCTTTCCCCTGATAACCCGGACTAGCTTAGTGCTTCCCC
>WNWK01047667.1:0-13838 GCA_009830355.1 Cherax destructor | reverse complement strand
CCTGAGTAATGTAGGTCCTGTTGGGCATTTTCTTCCAAAACAGGCCTGTTTCATCACAATTAAACACTTGTTGGGGAGGAATTGTTCAGCCTCTAGGTACTCCTGGAATTCAGGAACATATTTTTCAGCCGCACTTTTGTCACAACTGGCTCCCTCACCATGCCTCACAACACTATGTATGCCACTTGATTCTTAAATTTGTAAAACCAGCCTCTGCTGGCTTTAAATTCGCTCACTTCAGCACTCATTGCAGGCATTTTCTTAAGGAGATCATCATGCAACTGCCTTGCTTTTTCACATATTATTCCCTCCGAAACAGTATCTCCTGCTAACTGTTTCTCGTTGATCCACACCAACAACAACCTTTCCACATTTTCCAGCACTTGTGGTCTCTGTTTTGTGATCACAGATGCACCTTTTGCAACAACAGCTTCCTTGATTTTACTTGAATATTTCTTATCCACAATGGTAGCGATGGTAGAATAGGGTTTACCATACAGCCTGGCTAGCTCACTGATACGCACTCCACTTTCATATTTTTCTATTATCTCCTTCTTCACTTCTATCGTACATATATTTCTGTTCCTCTTTGCCACAGGCTTAGCACTAGGATCTTTCCTTGGACCCATGGTAGCTTATTTAGCAGTTGCAAGCACTAAAAACAGCAGTGGAATAATGACAATATACTGGTATGAATGCGTGGGTGTGGGTGGGTGGTCGCTCTCGCTTGTAAACAATAGCACTGACGCTCCCTGGAGTGCGCGCTCAGCTGGGCGCCAAGCGGACAGGTCCGGTACGAATGTCGGTAAACGAAGCAAACATCGTAAGCCACAAACAAATTTCTTACGTTATAAATATCGGTTACCGGAAAATAACGTAAGGTGATAACATCGTAAGCCGGGGTTCCACTGTATTTACATTAATTCTTATGGGGAATATTAATTTGGTTAAAAGCCATTTCGGTTAAAGGCCTAGCTCCTGGAACGGATTACGGCTGCTAACCAAGGGTCCACTGTACATGGGTACAGATCAGTGGTAGTGAGAGAGAGCAAAGGTGAACCTCTCCAGAATGGACACATTGAACAAGTGCCAAAACACCCATCTATGATGTGTTGTAAATAACTTTATAACAGCTATGATTAACATTGACTAGCATAATGAGTTAGAAACATATACAGATACTAATGAATGCATCAAGAATTTCCTTAACAAAACCCACCACCTCTATAACAAACATTGCCCTAAAAAAACTAAACAGATCACAGCTAAGAGACTTAACAATCCCTGGCTAACACCCAGCATCCTTAAATCCATTAACAAAAGGCACCAATATGAAAAACAATACAGAAGGGGTCTAATAACCAGAGAACAATCCAAACGCTACTCATCAACCCTTACCAGCCTGATAAGGAGATCAAAAAAATTGTATTATGAGAACAGACTCCAGAACATAAAAGGTGATATGAAAAAGACCTGGAAGACCCTATCTGCAATTCTAGGAAATAATAAGATAGCGAAAAACAACACCATCAAATTATCAAGAGCAGATGAACCCCTACTCTCACCCACTGAGACAGCAAACAGACTTAATGTTTTCTTCTCCACCATAGGAAAGAATCTAGCGAGTAAAATCCCAAGCTCAAACACCCGTCCAACAGACTACCTCACAAACACCTACCCTAATACGCTATTCCTAGCTCCTACCAACCCAATTGAAGTCTCGCTCATAATCAACACCCTTAAAAACAAGGCAGGAGACATAAACAGCCTACCAACTTTTATGTACAAAAAGCTTCACAGGTACTGTCACCAATCATAGCAACACTATTCAATAAATCCATTGAAGCCTCTACCTTTCCATCAATTCTCAAAATAGCTAGGGTCACCCCGATCCACAAAGGAGGTGATCAAACAGACCTGAATAATTATAGACCAATTTCTAATTTACCATTGCTTTCTAAAATCTTCGAAAAATTAATTCATAGACAAATCTATTCCTACCTCGTCTCACACAATGTACTCAACCCTTGTCAATTTGGATTCAGGACAAACAAGAGCACAAACGATGCTATTACACACATGTTGGAGTTAATATATACAGCACTTGAGAAAAAAGAAGTCCCACTGGGAATCTTCATTGATCTACGCAAAGCTTTTGATACAGTCGACCATGATTTACTGCTCACAAAATTAGCACACTATGGTATAAGGGGGCACCCACTCAACTACCTAAAATCATACCTCACCAACAGAAGCCAATACGTGTACACAAATGGAGAGAACTCTTCCACACAACCAATTACAATCGGAGTCCTCAAGGAAGTGTCCTGGGGCCACTCCTATTCCTCATTTACATAAATGACCTACCGAATGCATCACAACTACTCAAACCCATTTTATTTGCAGATGACACAACATATGTCTTCTCTCACCCAAATCCAGTTATACTGGCCAACACTGTTAATGCCGAATTACAGAAAATATCAACATGGATGACGACTAACAAGCTTACTCTCAATACTGACAAGACCTACTTCATACAGTTTGGAAGCAAAGTCACAAATGTTCCACTTAACATAACACTTAATGAGTACACCCATCACAAGACTCACAGAGGGAAAATTCCTAGGAATCCACCTTGACAGTAGCCTTAAATTCCAAACACATATACAACAAATTTCCAAGAAAATCTCGAAGACAGTAGGCATATTATCAAAGATACGCTATTATGTACCTCAATCAGCTCTCCTTGCACTCTATCATTCACTTATCTACCCGTATCTCACCTATGGAATCTGTGCATGGGGATCAACAACGTTAAATCACCTTAGACCACTCATAACACAACAAAAGGCCGCAGTCAGAATGATAACAAATTCCCACTCTAGACAGCATACTCCACCAATATTCAAAAGTCTCAAACTACTCACCGTAAAGAACATTCATACTTACTCTTGTGCCTACTACATATATAAAACTTTACACTCTAATATAAACCCTCTGCTCAAAACTCTCCTCACCAACTTTAATAGGACCCATGACCACAACACACGACACAGATCACTTTTTGATATACCCCGTGTTCATATCAACCTATGTAAAATTCTATGCACATAAAGGGCCCCAGAATCTGGAATTCATTACCAGTAAATATTAAGATAATCTTGTCTGAAAATCAATTTAAGACTCAACTCAAAACCACCTACTCACCCAAACCTAAATGATCATGCTATAAACTACTTTGAAAAATGCTCATTGTTACTTTCCTATACGATAATCTCAATTTTTAATAATATGTTACTATTATGTTACCCCCTACTCATATTATAAGTTAATGTCAAAAATGCTCAATGTTATTTTCCTTAAGATAATCTCAATTCCATATTATCATTCAAGAATCTTAACACCTGTAACAATCTAAGATCTAATATCATTATATAATAATTTAAACAGTAAAATTTCATCATATTTAATTTTGAAAATAATTTTTAACTAGAATAAACTCAATAAATTTCTCTAATATTAAGTACCTAGTTTTTAAGGACTAGAATAAGCTGCCCCTAATGCCATGGCATGTCAGTGGCTCTCCTTGCACTCAATTTACATTGTAACTTCCAATACCCATGTAACCTGCAATGAAATAAAATTTGTTTGTTGTTTGTTTGTTTGTAAAGGCCTGGACGGCTTGTTATTGTTGAGGGAATGATGAAAAGTGAGAAACACAAGGAAATCCTGGCAACTCATTTGCTTCCCTTTGTAGACAGAGACTTTCCTGATGGAGAAGGCATTTTCCAGGAGGATCATGCTACATGCCACACTTCCAACAAAAATAATGACATTCTTCCAAGAGAGGGAGGCTAAGCATTCTAAATTGGCCTGGAAACTCTCCTGACCTCAAACCATTTGAGAACCTATGAGCAATGCCCATATACATGTTCGCATAACAGGACTGCTCAACTGTGGAGAAGCTAATACAAAATAATAATAATGATATAATAACTTTATTTCTACAAGTACAAGTACAGGTATACAGACCATAGCTGACATCAATGACATACTACTATATAGAAAGTCCCTTGTTATGCTGAGCATTTCCCGCATATTAGGTCAGTTTTGTCCCAGGATGAGACTCACACTAGTCCACTAATACCCACTAATACCCATTTTACTGATGGGTGAACATGGACAGATGGTGTAAGGAAACATGCCCAATGTTTCCACACTTTGCTGGGAATCAAACCTGGACCCTCACAATGTGAAGTGAGAGCTTTTGCCACCAGGCCACAGGTCACTGTGTTGTTATTAGGACCTGGTACCATGACAAAGAACTTGTCAAAATGTGTTCAACACTGGTTGATTCTATGACAAAGCAAGAAGCAATGCTTGTAAAATCAAAGGATAGTCACATCTGTTATTACATCAATTATGTGTTGAATCACTGCCGTGTATTTTTCAAATAAACATTAGTTATCCAAATAAAAGTCTTATTATTTCATGATAATTAATATGCACATCAAGGTAGAATTACCAGATAATGGGTTTATATCACACTACACTCAAGTGTTAAATTGGTTTATTTTCAGCATGTCTCAGGAGAGACAGACTTCAGTTATCTCAAAGACAACAATATGATTAATAAAACAAACTTTCATTTGACAAATAAATGTTAGCAATAAAAAGCTGCATTTGCAGTTATTGGATGTCCTTAAGCCAAATATGTCTGATTCATTTCATAAGATGCATTAACCATTAAAGTTGATACCATTAAGAAAAGGCAGACTCCACTTTCTGAATGAAAAATACTATATTGTCTCAAAATTAATATTGGTAACTAGACATTGCACTAAGAATAACAAGCTTCATGTAAGCAGTACACACCAGTGCTGAAAATGTCAAGCTAATCAAAAGAGGCTTTCTAGAGTTATCAAATCAAAAACAAGATCAAGAATGGTCTATCTAAAATCAGTCGAGAGAGTCCCGGTACATATCAAATATTTCAATACAGTGGTACCTCTACTTACGAGCAGCTCAAAACTCGAACAATTATGTAAGTGTATTTTTGTAGGTGCATTTGTAAGTGTATTTTTGGGGGTGTGAAATGGATTAACCTAATTTTCATTATTTCTTATGGGAAAAAGTTCCTTCGGTATCGGCACTTGAATAGCCGTCTGGAACGAATTTTGCTCATAAGTAGAGTTTTTTTTTTTTCAACAAGTCGGCCCTCTCCCACCGAGGCAGGGTGACCCAAAAAGAAAGAAAATCCCCAAAAAGAAAATACTTTCATCATCATTCAATACTTTCACCACACTCATACATAATCACTGTCTTTGCAGAGGAGCTCAGATACGACAACTGAGAATAGTCACTCCCAGCTGTCACTATCCCAGACCCCCTCCTTTAAATTGCAGGCAATGTACTTCCCATTTCCAGGACTCAAGTCCAA
Organism: Cherax destructor; assembly: GCA_009830355.1. NCBI lineage: Eukaryota > Metazoa > Arthropoda > Malacostraca > Decapoda > Parastacidae > Cherax > Cherax destructor. The sequence continues at coordinate 8,395 of WNWK01047667.1, read as the reverse complement.
CTAAATCAATTAACTGGTTTCCCCGAATCCCTTCACAAAATGTTACCCTGCTCACACTCCAACAGATCGTCATGTCCCAAAACCATTCGTCTCCATTCACTTCTATCTAACACGCTCACACATGGTTGCTGGAAGTCCAAGCCCTCACCCACAAAACCTCCTTTACCCCTCCCTCTAACCTTTTCTAGGACGACCCCTACCCCGCCTTCCTTCCCCTACAGATTTATACGCTCTCCAAGTCATTCTACTTTGATCCATTCTCTCTAAATGACCAAACCACCTCAACAACCCCTCTTCAGCCCTCTGACAAATACTTTTACTAACTCCACACCTTCTCCTAATTTCCACATTCCGAATTTTCTGCATAATATTTACACCACACATTGCAACCCATGCTTCACACCCATATAAGAGTGTTGGTACCACTATACTTGTGTACACTCCCTTCTTTGCCTCCATGGATAACAATTTTTGTCTCCACAGATACCTCAACGCACCACTCACCTTTTTTCCTTCATCAATTCTATGGTTAACCTCATCCTTCATAAACCCATCCGCTGACACGTCAACTCCCAAATATCTGAAAACATTTAGTACTTCTTCCATAATCCCTCTCTCCAATGTGATATCCAATTTTTCTTTATTTAAATCGTTTGATACCCTCATCACCTTACTCTTATCTATGTTCACTTTCAACTTTCTACCTTTACACACTCTCCCAAACTCGTCCACTAACCTTTTCAACTTTTCTTTAGAATCTCCCATAAGCACAGTATCATCAGCAAAAAGTAACTGAGTCAACTCCCATTTTGCATTTAATTCCCCATAATTTAATCCCACCCCTCTCCCCAACACCCTAGCATTTACTTCTTTTACAACCCCATCTATAAATATATTAAACAACCATAGTGACATTACACATCCCTGTCTAAGACCCACTTTTAACGGGAAGTAATCTTCCTCTCTCCTACACACCCTAACCTGAACCTCACTATCCTCATAAAAACTCTTTACAGCCTTCAGTAACTTACTACCTATTCCATACACTTCAACATTTGCCACATTGCTTCCCTATCCACTCTATCATATGCCTTTTCTAAATCCATAAATGCAATGAAAACTTCTCTACCTTTATCTAAATACTGTTCACATATATGCTTCACTGTAAACACTTGATCTACACATCCCCTACCCACTCTAAAGCATCCTTGCTCATCTGCAATCCTACTCTCTGTCTTACCTCTAATTCTTTCAATAATAACCCTGTCATACACTTTACCTGGTATACTCAGTAAACTTATTCCCCTATAATTTTTACACTCTCTTTTATCCCCCTTCCCTTTATATAAAGGAACTATATATGCTCTCTGCCAATCCCTAGGTACCTTCCCCTCTTTCTTACATTTATTAAACAAAAATACCAACCACTCCAGCACTATATCCCCCCCTGCTTTTAACATCTCTGTCATGATCCCGTCAGTTCCAGCTGCTTTACCCCGTTTCATTCTACTTATTGCCTCATGCACCTCCCCCACACTCACATCCTGCTCTTCTTCACTCCTAAACGATGTTGTACCTCCCTGGCCAGTACATGAAATTACCGCCTCCCTTTTTTCATCGACATTTAAAAGTTCCTCAAAATATTCCCGCCATCTACCCAATACAGTCATCCCTCGGTTTTCGATTTTAATCCGTTCCAGATGGATCAGCTAAAACCAAAATCGGCGAAAACAAAAACTATTTTCCCCATAAGAAATAATGGAAATTCAATTAATTCGTTCCAGAAACCCAGAAGTTTGGAAAAAAAAAATTTGGGGGGGCCCTAAAGATAGATTTATATGCACAAATGAATGAACTCTATGTGGCACTTACCTTTATTGAAGACTGATGTTGCTGGATGGAAGAGAGGGAGGAGTGGAGAGGGAAGAGACCCTATTTTTTGGAAGGGGGATCCCCTTCCATAAGGAATTTAGGTACCAAGTCCTTATCTGGGGTCACTTCCCTGTATGCCTGCTATACTCCCTGCATACCTGCTACACTCCCTGCATACCTGCTACACTCCCTGCATACATGCTACACTCCCTGCATACATGCTACACTCCCTGCATACATGCTACACTCCCTGCATACATGTTACACTCCATGCATACCTGCTACACTCCCTGCATACCTGCTACACTCCCTGCATACATGCTATACTCCCTGCATACCTGCTACACTCCCTGGATACCTGCTACACTCCCTGCATACATACCACACTCCCTGCATACATGCTACACTCCCTGCATACATGCTACACTCCCTGCATACATGCTACACTCCTGCATACATGCTACACTCCTGCATACATGCTACACTCCCTGCATACATGCTACACTCCTGCATTCATGCTACACTCCCTGCATACATGTTACACTCCATGCATACCTGCTACACTCCCTGCATACCTGCTACACTCCCTGCATACATGCTACACTCCCTGCATACATGCTACACTCCCTGCATACTTGTTACAATCCCTGCATACCTGCTACACTCCCTGCATACATGCCATACTCCCTGCTACCTGCTACACTCCCTGCATACATGCTACACTCCCTGCATACCTGCTACACTCCCTGCATACCTGCTACACTCCCTGCATACATGCTACACTCCATGCATACCTGCTACACTCCCTGCATACCTGCTACACTCCCTACATGCATGCTACACTCCCTGCATTCATGCTACACTCCCTGCATACATGTTACACTCCATGCATACCTGCTACACTCCCTGCATACCTGCTACACTCCCTGCATACATGCTATACTCCCTGCATACCTGCTACACTCCCTGCATACCTGCTACACTCCCTGCATACCTGCTACACTCCCTGCATACCTGCTACACTCCCTGCATACATGCTATACTCCCTGCATACCTGCTACACTCCCTGGATACCTGCTACACTCCCTGCATACATACCACACTCCCTGCATACATGCTACACTCCCTGCATACATGCTACACTTCCTGCATACATGCTACACTCCCTGCATACATGCTACACTCCTGCATACATGCTACACTCCCTGCATACATGCTACACTCCCTGCATTCATGCTACACTCCCTGCATACATGTTACACTCCATGCATACCTGCTACACTCCCTGCATACCTGCTACACTCCCTGCATACATGCTACACTCCCTGCATACCTGTTACAATCCCTGCATACCTGCTACACTCCCTGCATACATGCCATACTCCCTGCTACCTGCTACACTCCCTGCATACATGCTACACTCCCTGCATACCTGCTACACTCCCTGCATACATGCTACACTCCATGCATACCTGCTACACTCCTTGCATACCTGCTACACTCCCTACATGCATGCTACACTCCCTGCATGCCTGCTACACTCTTAAACTCCATCGTGTTTCTACTTTCTTACCAAAGGACTGGCACTAGAGCTTTCTTGGGCCCATGGTAGCTTATTTAGTAGTCACACACAATAATCAAGGGCCAAAAACAATGAATTGTTAATAAATGTTTTGTATGAACTCCTGGGGTGATGTTCACTCAAGCATAAACAATGCTAGACTGCGTGACAATGTACGTGGGAGGTGCTGGGGGGTGCGTGGGTGGCAGCCCTACGGCCTTTGTATGTGCGCGGCACTGGTGGACAGGTCCCATACGGTCGGCGAAAACTAAGACAATCGAAAACCGAGGGATAACTGTATCTCCAGCTCTCCATCTACTAACTCCCCTACTCTGTTTTTAACTGACAAATCCATTCGTTCCCTAGGCTTTCTTACCTTGTTTATCTCACTCCAAAAATTTTTCTTGTTTTCAGCAAAATTTCTTGACAGAGCCTCTCCCATTCTTTCATCTGCTCTTCTTTTGCACTCTCTCACCACTCTCTTCACCTTTCTTTTACTCTCTATATACAGTGGAACCCCAGTTAACAAAAAAAATTCATTGCAGAAGCCTGCTCAAGTGCCATTAACGAACGAATTTACTTCCTTAAGAAAAAATGTCATTTAGGTTAGTCTATTTCAGACCCCCAAAAATACACTTCCACAATCACTTATACTTACATAACTGCACAATTTCCGGGGTGTTCGTTAACCGGGGTTCCACTGTACTCTGCTCTTCTATTAACACTTCTGTTTTGTAAAAACCTCTCATAAGCTACCTTTTCCTCTTTTATCACACCCTTTACTTTTTCATTCCACCACTCACTCCTCTTTCCTCCTGCACCCACCCTCCTATAGCCACAAACTTCTGCCCCACATTCTAATACTGCATTTTTAAAACTATCCCAACTCTCTTCAACCCCCCCACTACTTATACAGTGGTACCTCGAGTTACGATATTTTTTCGTTCGAGAATGCTGTTCAAGTGCCATTACCAAACGAATTTATCCCCATAAGGAATAATGTAAAATAGACTAGTCCTTTTACACCCCCAAAAATATACTTACAAAAGCATTTAAAAAAATAAACTTACATAAAAGGGCGATTTTGGGGACCATCGTAACTCGAGGTACCACTGTACTTGCATTAACCCACCTTTCTGCCAATACTTGCTTATACCTCACCCTAACTTTCTCCTCCCTTAGTTTATACACTTTTACTCTCTCTTACTTGTGTGCCATTTTCTTTTTTGTCCCATCTACCTTTACACTAACTGTAGCTACAACCAAATAATGATCCAATATATCCATTGCCCCTCTATAAACATGTACATCCTGAAGCCTACCCATCAACCTTTTATCCACCAATACATAATCCAACAAACTACTTTCCTTACATGCTATATCATACCTTGTATATTTATTTATCCTCTTTTTCATAAAATATGTACAGTGGTACCTTGGTTAACGATATTTTTTCATTCCAGAATGCTGTTCAAGTGCCATTACCAAACGAATTTATCCCCATTAGAATTATGTAAAATAGACTAGTCCTTTTAGACCCCCAAAATACACTTACAAAAGCATTTAAAAATATACTTACATAAAAGGGAGCTTGGGGACCATTGTTAACCGAGGTACCACTGTATTACTTTATTACCAAACCTCTTTCTACACATAGCTCAATTAATGGTTCCCATATACATTTACCCCTGGCATCCCAAATTTTCCTACTACTCCCTCCACAACATTTTTACCCACTTTAGCATTAAGATCCCACCTACAAGTTAATGTGCAAAGGAATGAAATCAGGAAACACGATTGCTAGGAAAACAAGGTAAACCTAGTATAATGATCAGACTTCATTCATATGATACAAAAAGAACCTAACTAAATCAGCAATTACAATGAAATGTGGAGTATAATATCAACGAGTGCCTAACCAGGAAACGTCAAAACCTTCTGTTTAGGCTGAGAAAACTTAAACTGAGAACAAAATCCATCAGTTTCGCTCGTGATGGGAAAATACTAGTTCGAAAAGTATCAACAGGTCAGCAATTTTCTATATCAAACGAACGTGATCTCACCAACTTCCTTAGACAAGCTGACATTACCATTACTGATTAGCCTATTGTCCTCAACACATAATATAATGTGGTGATTAGTGTACAGTAGAACGTCATTTAGCACGATAGTTACGTTCCTGAAAAGTCGTGTTAGATAATTTCGTCTTAAATAATTAACAGAACTTATGGGAAAAATAGGGTTACGTGTTTGAGAGTCCCCAAAAGCCAAAAAGTTTTTTAGACCAACATATCTTGCAAAAATTGAAGGCGAATATGTAATTTTAGTTCATTGTCATGATCTATTACTGCTTAAGACTACAAATGCAATAGAAATAATAGTATTTTACCTTAAATTGTGGGTAATGATGTTTTGGATGGTAGTGAAGAGTGGATATGGATGGTGTGGCCCTACTGAGCTGAGGTGGATATGTAATTGTAGTGCATTGTCATGATCTATTACTGCTTAAGACTACAAATGCAATAGAAATAATAGTATTTCTTACCTTAAATTGTGGGTAATGATGTTTGTGGATGGTAGTGAAGAGTGGATATGGATGGTGGGCCCTACTGGGCTGAGGTGGATAGTAGAAGTTCTTGAACTGAAGTCGATGGTTGAACTGAGTGCCTAACTTTAAGTCAGTCAAGCCATTCAGTAAGTCAGTCGCTATTCAGTAAGTCAGTCAAGCCATTCAGTAAGTCAGCTCGCCATTCAGTAAGTCAGTCGCTATTCAGTAAGCGTCAAGTTTCAGTCGGTTCCCAGTAAGTCAGTCAAGTCATTCAGTAAGTCAGTCGTCATTCAGTAAGTCAGCCGTCCAGTGTCAGTAAGCTCAGTGTTGGCCTCAGTAAGTCAGTCAAGTCATTCAGTAAGTCAGCTGTTGGCTCATAAGTCAGCCGTTGCCCAGTAAGTCAGCAGCTTGGCCAGTAAGTCAGCCGTTGGCCCAGTAAGTCGCCGTTGCCTCAGTAAGTCAGCCGGGCTTCAGTAAGTCAGCCGTTTGGCCCAGTAAGTCAGCCGGGTCATTCAGTAAGTCAGCCGTTGGCCCAGTAAGTCAGCCGTTGCCCAGTAAGCAGCAAGTCATTCAGTCAGTCAGCCGTTGGCTCCAGTCAGCAAGTCATTCAGCCGTCGTCAAGTCTTCAGTCAGTCATGCGGGTCAGTCACTCAGTCATTCAGTCAGCAGTGCAGTCAGTCAGTCACACAAACTTATGTTTACATCTTTTGTGTACAAAGTAACACTTCATTACGGGTTATGCCTTGTCTAATATCTTTGTTTTCTTCGTTAATTCAAGATCAAAACACAATTCACTCTTATTTTATTCTTCATAAACACAGCTGGCTTGTAGCCAGGATTCTTCACGCGATGAAATACGTACAAATGCTGGGGTGGTGGGGTCCGTGGTGGGTGGGTAAGGCGGGTGGTGTCTGCTGAACCACAACAACAGTAGTAGTAACAAGACTGCCAGGAGAATGGTTACTTGTTTTTCCTTCCCACAAACTGGTAAGTTTATTCAGGTATACACAGATACAGTTATTTAAGATTATCATACATGGAGCATATGTGAGAACCTAGATAACCCAAAAAGTCTGAGGGACAGTATTTCCATTGACTGACTTGGGTTATCCTAGGTTCTCTACACATATGCTGCTATGTATGATAATGTATGTAATCGTACTCACCTAATTGTGGTTGCAGGGGTCGAGACTCAGCTCCTGGCCCCATGTATCTGAATAAACTTAGTTTGCAAGAAGAAAACAACAAATTCCCTTTTCCTCAAAGCATGAGGATTCTTAGGCAGTAAATAACCATGCGCTCAAAATTTTTCCCTCCTGCCGAACCGTAATATCATCTTTACGTCGTGTAAGATGATAATGGTCGCAAATCTTAAATCGTGAATACCGGTAACGTGCAACATAATCTCATGCTAATGACGTTCTACTGTATGTTACTACTACTTTGTGAAATTTTTTTGTACTAACTTATACTAGCTAGTACCAACTACCTCATACACTAGACTTTACTTTTAGTGCTATTACTTGCTTCAACTTTATAATATAAATCAAATCTTGCTTCTAAGTTAATTTTATATCATATTTACTATCTGTCCATTTAATTTAATCCCCATTTATATATTTCTTGAAATAGTTCCCAGCAAATCAATACCTAGTACTGCCTTTCATCCACAATCCTTTTACTTAAGGTGCTAATTCTGGTGCTAAAGTGTTTTACTCTTTTTTTTTACTATTATATTCCCTAAAGTGTTAACTCGTAATTAAGGTGCTATTTTTGGTGCTAAAGTGTTTTACCTTTTATTTACTATTATATTCCCTAAAGTGTTAACCCTCATTGTTTACTATTATATTCCCTAGATTTTATTTAAAAAAAAAAAAAAAAAAACTAACTGCCACAGTTCTTTTATTAATTTTTATTATAATATAAGGTGCTAACCTCAGGTACTAATTTACTTTATTTTCATTGTTTGTATTATTTTCCCTAGCTCCTTTATTCAGCTTTTAGTAAACTACCATAGTTCAATTAATTGCATTTGTATAAATTGACTAAGGTACAAATTCACGTGCCAAGAACTCTGTCAAATACCCTGTATCTCTACAAACTCTTATTAAAAATTTGTAATAATCAAATAGTTCCTAAGCATTTATTCTAGTATCATATTTTAAGTTTAGTATTATCTATTCTTCTCAGGTCTAGATAGAATCACATCAAATCTTAATTACAGGAATTGATCCTGATATCAACCTTTATTAAATGACTTACATGATTCCAACAGCAACTTAACTATTACACAAGATCAAGCAAAGACAACAGAGCCAACAAAACATAACTATCTTCATAAATGTTAGATCTTTGAGAAACAAGATGACCTCACAGCACTACTCCAACCCTCCAGACCAATTGCAATCTCACAC
>WNWK01047666.1:0-13838 GCA_009830355.1 Cherax destructor | reverse complement strand
ATTTACATATTTAAAATCCCCACAAATTCTCATAGACTTAGAGTCAGCCTTCAGTACTGGCACAATAGGTACAGACCATTCACTATGCGATATAGGCTCAATAATGCCCTTCTGCACTAGTTTTTCTAATTCTTCCTCAATCATCTCTTTGTGAAAAAATGGTACTGGCCTTGCTTTCACAAACTTAGGGACAGCATCACTTTTCACATGAATTTGTGCCACGATGCTGGAGATAGGTTTACTAGAATCTACCCTAAAATTATCTAATATTTCTTCAGCACTGTCTAGTTTGTTAATTTTGGTAGATTCATCCAATCCAGCAAGGTAAATCCCTACCTTTTCATGAGGCCTTTCCCACAAAGTTACTATTATTGGATTTCACTACATAAAACACTTGTGACACCTCTAATTTATTATATCTTACCGGCAAAACCACCTGTCCCAGAAGGTTTATTTTCCAATTATCATATGCAGTTACCCTCCTAGAACATGGTTCAATGTGCCCCTTTACTGCCTCTACCCAGTCTTTGGATAAAGTCGAGATGGACGCCCCACTGTCAATCTCAAAAGGTATTGTGTGATTGTTAATGATAAACCCATATTTCTCTGCCTTCATGGACAACACTCTATCCTCTAAGGCATATAAGCTCATCACTTCCTCATCTGCTGAACTATCACCGCCATCCAGCACCTTAACTGACTTTGTTCTAGGATATCTAGGTGACTGCTGTGTCCTTGCTGTCCTGTTTTTGTCAATACTCGATTTTGATACAGCCTTAGGAGACACTTTTGAAGATTTCTCTCTACACACTCTTCTCAAGTGGCCTTTCTTATGACACTTATTACAGAAAAGTCTTTAAACCTACAAGTACTACTACTGTGCTGGAACCCACAATGTTTACATTTCACAGCATTAATCACTTGTACCGCAGGAGCAGAGTTCTGATCTGTAACAAATGCCTGTTCCAAGTTCAAAAGTTTGTCAAATAGTTTTGCAGACTGCACACTTTGCAAATCCAAATTTTCTGCAACTAGGTGAGGAAAATATACTTCATCCACCACCGCCATAAACAACTGGTCCCTCACTCTGGGGTCAAATTGTCCCCCAAAGGTACAGTTCACAGCCAACGCTTTTAAATCTGTATATAATTCATGCAAGGACTCACCCTGTCGTTTCTTCCTCTGCTGAAAAGCCAACAAACTGCGGTGGTAGGCTGGTTTCACTGCAAAATAACTTTTCAGTGCCACGACCAAGTCGTCGTAACTCTTTGTGTGTGGTAATTCTGGTGCACACACATTACCTAAAACACTGTAAGTTTCTGATCCCAGGGACACTAGCAAGAAATTCCTCTTGTTATCTTGCTCTTTAATTCCTAAGTGAGCGAAATTGGCTTCCAACAAGCTTAGCCAAAGCTCCAAAGAAATCTTACGTGGGTCGAAAGGTTCCAACTTTCCTTGTGATGCTGCCATTCTGCCACTTGTTGCTGCTGTATCACCGTTCTGCTGCAATGTCCTCGGCTGGCAATATCCCTACTACTTCAGGCCACATTGGCCCACTATCCTTGGCTCTGATGATCCCATCCTCGTCGCCACTGTAGTGGTTGTAGGTTAATAAAACCCCGAGTAACAATAACAATGTACTCTCCAGGGCCGCTCCATAACAACAACGACAATAACAAAACAATTATAAATGACGGAACCAAACAAACATAGTATTCAATCCTCCTACTGCTCCCAACCCCTTACAGTACTGAGGCATCTGTGGAGACAAAGACCATATCCATAAAGTCAAAAAGGTAAATGTGTCAGAATATAGTGGTACCAACATTCTTACATGGGTGTGAAGCATGGGTTTTAAACGTTGCAGTGTGGAGGTGGCTGGAGGCAGAGGAATGTGTCTGAGAGCAATGAGTTGTATAAATATTATGCAGATAATTCGTAGTTTGGACATTAGAAGGTACAGAATTAATATAAGTATTATCTAGAGGGCTGAAGAGACCTTGTTGAGAGTATGGAGCAAAATTGGATGACTTGGAGGGTATATAAATTTATAGTGGAGGGAAGGAGGGATAGCGGTTGTCCTCAGAAGGGATGGAGGGAGGGGTTAAAATAGGTTTTGTGTGAGAGGGGCTTAGACTTCCAACAGGAGTGTGAATGATTGTGAAAGCATTTCTTATTTTTTGAGTTGCTGTACCTTAGTGGGAGACAGCTGGTATGTTAAGAAAATTAAGACAATTTTTAAAAAGGTGGCTGAGGCATGATAATATTCCTTTAGTGCAGAAATTTCTACAAGGAGGCAACTTGCATTATCTGTAGCAAACCAACATCTTTTCCTGCATATACAGTGAACCCTCGAATATCGTAATTAATCTGTTCCAGAGAGTCTGTCGAAAGGTGAAATTTACAAATGGCGAAACCATTTTCCCCATAAGAAATAATGTAAATCCAATTAATCCATTCCAAACACCCAAAAGTATTAAAAAAAATTTTTTTTTTTACATTAAATATATATTTACATAAAGAAAACAATGAGAAATCAAGTAGTATGTATATAAAACAATAATATCACCCTTATCTTTATTGAAGACTCTTGTTGGTGTATGGAAGATGGGAGGAGGGGAGAGGATAAAGTTAAACTAATGTTTGGAAGGGGAATCCCGATCCATAAAGACTTCAGGTACTACCAAGTCCTTATCCAGGGTTACTTCCCTTCTTTGTTTTTTAATGCCACTAGAACCAGCTTGAGAGTCACTGGACCCCTGTCACTCAAAAAATTGTTCCAGAGAGCTCTGTTTCTGGCGTTTCTTTAAAATTTGCCTAAAATGGGACAAGACATTGTCATTGTACATGTTGCCAACACAGCTTGCAACAGCTTTGTCAGGGTGAAGTTCCTCCACAAATCTTTCCATCCTCTCCACATTGCACAAATCTCCTTAATCTCTGAAGAAGGCACCTTCTTCCCTCTCTCTTCCTCCTCCTCTGAAGCAATTTCCTGATCTGTAGTCTGTTGCTGTTGCAGATGAAGGTCTTGCAGCTCTTCAGTGGTTAGCTCTTCATTGTGGTCCTCCACCAACTCTTCCACATCTTGGCCACTCACATCCAACCTCATGGAATTCCCTGAAGCCACAATAGATTCCACAACTGGCAAAGGGTTGTCAGGGCCAGCCTCAAACCCTACAAAATCATTCTCTTGGACACAGTCTGGCCACAATTTTCTCCAAGCAGAGTTCATCATCCTGGAAGTCACCTCCTGCCAAGCCTTATCTATAAGGCTTATGCAATGGAGGATATTGAAGTGATCTTTCCAGAACTCTCTTAGTCAATTCAGTGTCTGAGGTCACATCAAAGCACCTATGAAACATTGCTTTGGTGTAGAGTTTTAAAGTTTGAAATGACCTGCTGGTCCATAGGCTGGATGAGAGGAGTGGTATTAGGGGTCAAGAACTTCACTGTGATGAAACTAAACTCCTCCACCATTTGGTCATCCAAATCTGGAGGATGAGCAGGAGCACTGTCCATTACCAGGAGGCACTTGAATGACAATTTCTTTTTCAGGAAGTATTTTTTCACACTGGGGCCAAACACTTCATGGAACCAATCAAGGAAAATTTCCCTCGTCACCCATGCCTTACTGTTAGCCTTCCACATCACACACAAATAAGTCTTGGAGACACTGTTTTTCTTGAACACTCTGGGATTTTGAGAGTGATACACCATTAAAGACTTCACTTTGAAATCCCTACTAACATTACCACAGAACATGAGAGTTAGCCTGTCTTTCATAGGCTTGTGTGCTGGCAGTGCCGCTTCCTCCTGCATGATGTAGGTTCTCTTTGGCATTTTCTTCCAAAAGAGGCCTGTTTTGTCACAACTGAACACTTGTTGGGGAAAGAATTCTTCAGCCTCTACATACCCCTTGAATTCCTGTATGAATTTTTCAGCCTTACATTTGTCAGAACTTGCAGCCTTGCTATGCCTTACCACACTGTGTATGCCACTATGCTTCTTAAATCTCTCAAACCAGCCTATGCTGGGCTTAAATTCACTAACATCAGCACTCATTGCAGGCATTTTCTATAAGAGATCGGCATGCAACTGCCTTGCCTTTTCACAAATTATCAACTGCATAACACTATCTCCTGCTAACTGTTTTTGGTTGATCCACACCAACATCAAATTCTCAACAGCTTCGAGTATTTGCGATCTCTTTTTTGTGAGCATATTTACCTCTTTCATAACAACAGCTTCCTTGATTTCCTTTTTCTTCGCAACGATGGAAGCGATGGTTGTATGGGGCTTCCCATACATCCTGGCAAGCTTGGCCACATGCACTCCACTTTCATATTTTGCAATGATTTCTTTCTTCAATTCTATTATGTTTCTCACCTTCTTTACCAAAGGGCTGGCACTAGCAGCTTTCTTTGGGCCCATGGTGGCTTATTTAGCAGTTGCAAGCACAAAATATAATGGAATATTACGAAATGTATCGTATGAACATGTGGGGTAATGGTCACTCGCTCAGACACAATAGGACACTGACACTGAGTAGCCTTTGTGTGCACATTGACGCCAGGAGGCCGCATGAACGCGTTCCGGACGACCAACGATTGGTGAGGCAAATGACGATCCACGAGGCAACATTTTGACGAAAAAACGTTACGACAGACGAAATTTACGAAGAGCGAGGCTTGTGATATTCGAGTGTCCACTGTATTCATTGTCAGCTATTTTCAGTGGTAGCTCACACTAAATGCCTATCTCTGAAAGGTAAACAATGAATGATCAACCAGAATGAGCAAAATATCTACTGGATCTGTGCTCAAGGTTAACACTTCATTCCAAGGAGAACACACATTTTAAAATATATCTCAGGTCAAACTAGTGAGCCTTTTTTTTTCTATCTTACTTGGTATACAGTAGAACGTCATTTAGCACGAGATTATGTTGCACGTTACCGGTATTGCACGATTTAAGATTTGCGACACATTATCATCTTACACGACGTAAAGATGATATTACACGGTTCGGCAGGAGGGGAAAAATTTTGAGCGCATGGTTATTTACTGCCTAAGAATCCTCATGCTTTGAGGAAAAGGGAATTTGTTTTTCCTTCCTGCAAACTGTAAGTTTATTCAGATACACGGGGCCAGGAGCTGAGTCTCGAACCCTGCAACCACAATTAGGTGAGTACAGTTACATACATTATCATACATAGCAGCATATGTGTATAGAACCTAGGATAACCCAAGTCAGTCAATGGAAATACTGTCACTCTGACTTTTTTATGTTATCCTAGGTTCTCTACACATATGCTGCTATGTATGATAATCTTCCTAACTGTATATGTGTATACCTGAATAAACTTACTTACAGTTTGTGGGAAGGAAAAACAAATAACCATTCTCACAAGCAGTCTTGTTACTACTACTGTTGTGGTTCAGCAGACACCACCCGCCTTACCCAGCCACCACGGACCCACCATCCCAGCATTCGTACGTATTTCATATGCGTCAAGAAGTCCTGGCTACAAGCCAGCTGTTTGTGAAGAATAAGAGTGAATTGTGTTTTGATCTTGAATTAACGAAGAAAACAAAGATATTAGACAAGACATAACCCATGGCCGTAATGAAGTGTTACTTTGTACACATAAAAAGATGTAAACATAAGTTTGTGTGACTGACTGACTGACTGACTGACTTGACTGACTGACTGACTTGACTGACTGACTGACTAACTTGACTGACTGAATGACTTGACTGACTGACTGAATGACTTGACTGACTTACTGAATGACTTGACTGACTTACTGAATGACTTGACTGACTTACTGAATGACTTGACTGACTTACTGAATGACTTGACTGACTTACTGAATGACTTGACTGACTTACTGAATGACTTGACTGACTTACTGAATGACTTGACTGACTTACTGAATGACTTGACTGACTTACTGAATGACTTGACTGACTTACTGAATGACTTGACTGACTTACTGAATGACTTGACTGACTTACTGAATGACTTGACTGACTTACTGAATGACTTGACTGACTTACTGAATGACTTCACTGACTTACTGAATGACTTGACTGACTTACTGAATGACTTGACTGACTTACTGAATGACTTGACTGACTTACTGAATGACTTGACTGACTTACTGAATGACTTGACTGACTTACTGAATGACTTGACTGACTTACTGAATGACTTGACTGACTTACTGAATGACTTGACTGACTTACTGAATGACTTGACTGACTTACTGAATGACTTCACTGACTTACTGAATGACTTCACTGACTTACTGAATGACTTCACTGACTTACTGAATGACTTCACTGACTTACTGAATGACTTCACTGACTTGACTGACCTACTGAATGACTTCACTGACTTACTGAATGACTTCACTGACTTGACTGACCTACTGAATGACTTGACTGACTTACTGAATGACTTGACTGACTTACTGAATGACTTCACTGACTTACTGAATGATTTGACTAACTTACTAAATGACTTGACTGACTTACTGAATGACTTGACTGACTTACTGAATGGCTTGACTGACTTACTGAATGACTGACTGACTGACTTGACTGACTTTTTACATTTTATTTTTCCTGCCTCCAAATTTGGCACAATTGGCCTGAGATGCCTGGTGAGCATAGAATGGGTCTTAACACTTGGTGTGTGCCATTTTAAAAAAATCTGGGACCACTTAATACCTTGTGGGAGCACCAGGTAAATTGAGCGGCAGCTATGGCAAACACCAAGGATTCACTGATGTTATGTCATATTAACACTCCCCTTTGAAGTGGAAAGTGATGTCGGCAGGCTGGCAGGCCAGCTGGCTGCCTGCCTGCCTGGCCACCTGGCTGGCAAGCAGCTGGTTGGCCACCTGGCTGGCCAGCAGCTGGCTGGTCAGCTGGGTACCTGATTGGCTGTCTATCTCTGTCTGTCTGTCTGTATCTTTCTGTCTCTATCTCACAGGAACACATATGTAAATACAATTATACATAGTATAAATTACCTAGGATAACTAAAAAAATCGAGACAAAGTGTTATACTGTGCTTGTGATCTACGTAATACCAGTTGGTTCATGAGCTACTCTCTGAGACAAGCAGACAGAAAGGAGACGACACACAGGCAGACAGAAAGACAGACAGGTTTGCGTAACAAATAAAGGGAAGCAGTGTAAACTCGTCAAATGTCATCACAGTAATTACTGGACTGATAAGAAGAGATAAGACTATGGCTCACCCTTCGTGAAATGTCACCAGTCATCATTAGTGGAGATCAGATGAGATAAGGCAGCGATGCTTCAAGGGAACTTTTATTATTATTAATATTATTATTATTATTATTCACTATTATTATTATTATTATTATTTTTGTTATTATTATCATTATTATTCACTATCATTATTATTATTATTATTATTTTTATGCACTATCATTATTATTATTATTTGAGTACAATTTCAGTACCTAATATTAGTGTCAGAACACAGATTGGCTATGAAATCACAAGAACTACTATAAATTGTGATTATGAGAACATAAAAATTATATAAAATAATACAAAAAGTGAAAAAAAGGTATATCGGCAACGATTCTGCAAGCGGCAGAACTCCTGTTGCTGTCAGGTGAGCATCCAGTGCCAACTTCTCTGCCTCATATCTAGGTAACTACTGACCCAAATTCTTTTTTTTTTATCCTATAACACTTAAAAAAATGTGCTCTTTATTTCTATATATATATAAAAAAAAAAAAAAATTTCAAAAGATTCGGGGCACTGGGCGAGCTAACGTAAATATACATGTGGATCGTTTAAGGGTTAAGGAAGCAGTATTGTTAGGCTAAGTAAATGCTATAATATTATATTTCCCTGCAATATATTGGGGCACCAAACATTCGCGATTTTTCAACATTCGCGAGGCTCTTCATCCCCTAACCCTCGCGAATGTTGAGGGAGACCTGTATAGTTTTTATGGTTGTATTCTCAGTTTCTTGGTCTCAGTTGCTAGAATGGTTTACAGACTAAAAGTAGCTTGAAATTGAGCTCAAAGTAGCAGAAATGTTCAATTTTTGAAAATGTTCAAGAATAAACAAAACACGTCACACATCCAATACACATCACACATCCAATACACGTCACACATCCAATACACGTCACACATCCAATACACGTCAACTGGTGGGTCTAATATGCATTCACGAATGCACTGACATTATTTATACAATTATTACCATTATGCAGTAGTCTGAATAACAGTAAATCTTCTATTTTTTGTGAATAAAAATTCAAAATGAAAAGCAAGAGTAATACAAGAGGGTCTGGAGACGTGACTAATGAACAGAGAAAATGTTATTTTAGTGCCAGGAATGTCTGCCTTGTTTATTCTGGGCCCTATTTTGAAATTGACCTTTCTTGAATTTTGTGTGAAACTGGAAAAATTAGTAATTATTGATTAATTTATTGGGTATTTGAAATAAGTAAATGGGCAGTTTCTTGTGTTCAATCGATAGAATAAAGGAAGTTCTAGCTAAAGAGCTATAAGTTTGGTCGATTGGAACAATGGAATTGGCCCAAAATAGGGTTCAAATTGGGAAAAATTGCAGATGCGTAAATATTGCTGAGACCAGTAACTTTGTGAGAACACAATTATATAAGTTTTTCATCAAATTTCTTGCTTTTGATTTTATTACCTTCAGAAAAAGTTTCTCTATTATTTCATGAGAATTTTTTTTTTTTTAAATTCTTCAACCCTGAGAGCAAGTTTGTGACCAGGGGTCTCGACCCTCAAAGGGTTAAAGTATCAATACACTCTTAAAATTGTACTACAGTAGAACGTCATTTAGCACGATAGTTACGTTCCTGAAAAAGTCATGTTAGATAATTTTGTGTTAAATAATTAAAAGAACTAATGGGAAAAATAGGGTTACGTTCCTGGGAGTCCCAAAAAAGCCAAACAAGTTTTTTTTAGACCAACAGATCTTACAAAAATAAAAATGAATATGTAATTGTAGTTCATTATCGTGATGTATTATGTTGTTTTTACTGCTTAAGACTACAAATGTAATAGAAATAATAGTATTTACCTTAAATTGTGGGTGCTGGTGTTTGTGGATGATTGTGAAGAGAGTGGAGAGTTATGCTGTGGCCCTACTGGGCTGAGGTGGATAGTAGAAGTTTTTGAACTGAAGTTGATAGTTGAACTGAGTGTCTAACTTTAAGTCAGTCAAGTCAGTCAAGTCAGTCAGTAAGTCAGTCAGTCAGTCATTCAGTAAGTCAGTCAAGCCATTCAGTAAGTCAGTCAAGTCATTCAGTAAGTCAGTCAAGTCATTTAGTAAGTCAGTCAAGTCATTCAGTAAGTCAGTCAAGTCATTCAGTAAGTCAGTCAAGTCATTCAGTAAGTCAGTCAAGTCATTCAGTAAGTCAGTCAAGTAATTCAGTAAGTCAGTCAAGTCATTCAGTAAGTCAGTCAAGTCATTCAGTAAGTCAGTCAAGTCATTCAGTAAGTCAGTCAAGTCATTCAGTAAGTCAGTCAAGTCATTCAGTAAGTCAGTCAAGTCATTCAGTAAGTCAGTCAAGTCATTCAGTCAGTCAGTCAGTCACACAAACTTATGTTTACATCTTTTTATGTGTACAAAGTAACACTTCATTACGGCCACGGGTTATGTCTTGTCTAATATCTTTGTTTTCTTCGTTAATTCAAGATCAAAACACAATTCACTCTCTCTTATTCTTCACAAACACAGCTGGCTTCTTGACGCGTATGAAATGCTGGGATGGTGGGGTCCGTGGTGGCTGGGTAAGGCGGGTGGTGTCTGCTGAACCACAACAACAAGACTGCTTGTGAGAATGGTTATTTGTTTTTCCTTCCCACAAACTGTAAGTAAGTTTATTTAGGTATACACAGATACAGTTACGAAGATTATCATACATAGCAGCATATGTGTAGAGAACCTAGGATAACCCAAAAAAGTCAGAGTGACTTAGTATTTCCATTGACTGACTTGGGTTATCCTAGGTTCTCTACACATATGCTGCTATGTATGATAATGTATGTAACTGTACTCACCTAATTGTGGTTGCAGGGGTCGAGACTCAGCTCCTGGCCTCGTGTATCTGAATAAACTTACAGTTTGCAGGAAGGAAAAACAAATTCCCTTTTCCTCAAAGCATGAGGATTCTTAGGCAGTAAATAACCATGGGCTTACACTTGAAATCACCTGATGCATTACCGAAAAGGAGCAAGGTGAAGCGATCCTTTGCTGTCTTGAAGCCTGGTGCACTTTTCTCTTGCTGACTGATATAAGTTCGTGTTGGCATTTTCTTCCAGAAAACACTTGTCTCGTCAGCATTAAACACTTGATGTGGCTCATAGCCACCCTTAGTAGGACCCCCACTGACTCAATGGTTTAACCCACCGCGGGCGACAGCGCGCTCAAAAATTTTCCCCTCCTGCCTAACCGTGTAATATCATCTTTACGTCGTGTAAGATGATAATGTGTCACAAATCTTAAATCGTGCAATACCCGTAACGTGCAACATAATCTCGTGCTAAATGACGTTCTACTGTATTGTAAATTATGCTAATTGTAATAAGTTTTTTGCAACCTCTCTACTAAAAATTTTATTAATTATAAAATTTTTGCTACCTCTTTTTTTGTAATAATGTAGTATAATTAAAATTTACCACTACATAACCTGTGTCTAATTTTAATATTGTTTATTATGTCATATTAGATGAATTGTGATAGATAAATAAGCTGTAGAGTTTATATTAGTGTCATATTGAAGGACTATCTTGTCCTGTCCCCAAACACACCCCTGTCGCCGGCACAATTCCAAACATACGCCAGAAGTAGAACTCTCTGGAACACTTTTTTGAGTGACAGGGGTCCAGTGACTCTCAAGCTGGTCCTAGTGGCACTAAAAAACAAAGAAGGAAGTAACCCAGAAAGGACTTGGTACCTGAAGTCTTTATGGATGGAATTCCCTTCCAAACAATAGTAACTCCACCCTTTTCCCCTCCTCCCGTCTTCCACACATCAACAACTCTTCAATAAAGGTAAGTGTCATGGTGTTCTTGTTTTATTCTTCATGTCTCATTGTTTTCTGTGTAATTAAATGTATACAGTGGACCCCCAGTTTACGTTAGGCTCCAAACTTGAACAATTATGTAAATGTATTTTTTTAAGTGCTTTTGTAAGTGTATTTTTGGGAGTCTAAAAGGACTAATCTAATTTACATTATTTCTTATGGGAACAAATTCGTTTGGTAACGGTACAGTGGACCACCGAATAACGAACAAAATTCATTCCAGAAGCCTGCTCAAGTGCCATTACCGAACGAATTTACTCCCTTAAGAAATAATGTCAAGTAGGTTAGTCCATTTCAGACCCCCAAAAATACACTTACAAAAGCATTTACAATATTTTACTTACATAATTGTACGATTTCCGGGGTGTTCATAACTCGGGGGTCCACTGTACTTGAACAGCATTCTGGAACGAATTAATGTACAAAAATATTTTATTTTAATACTTTTGGGTGTCTGAAACGGATTAATTGAATTTACATTATTTCTTATGGAGAAAATAGATTCGGAGTTCGTAATGTTCGGTGTTAGTCACTCCCTCTGGAACAGATTAATTATGAACACTGGGGGTCCACTGTATACTGTAATACAGGAGGCCCTCCACATTCACGAGGGTTAGGAGATCAAGAACCTCACAAATGTTGAAAATTCGCGAATGTTTGGTGCGCAAATATACTGTAGGGAAATACAGTGAACCCCCGGATTTCGTACTGCTCCCAACTCAAACAATTATGTAAGTGTACTTTTGTAAGTGCATTTTTAAGTATATTTTTGGGGGTCTAAATGGACTAATCTAATTTACATTATTCCTTATGGGAACAAATTCATTCGGTAACGGCACTCAAACAGCATTCTGGAACGAATTATGGCCAATAACCGGGGGTCCACTGTATAATAATAGCATTTACTTAGTCTAACAATACTGCTTCCTTAACCTATTGAACCATGAACAATCATAAAACACATGAAAACATCATAAAATATTGTATATACATGTTATGGTTTAATAACAAATACAGTGAAACCTCTGCTTAATATAGGGTGCAAGGTGAATAGTAAGGTAGGAGGTAGGTATCAAAGTGTGATAGGTATGTAACCCCCATCTGGCTACCCCACCCACACATTATATACTAGGCTTTTAAGTGCCCTAGAGTGATAACATACATATACAGTAGGGCCCCGCTTTTCGGCGTTTGCCTTTCGGTGTTCCGTTCATACGGCGAGTTCAAATTATGACCAAAACTTTTGTATACGGCGACGGTCTTTCACATACGGTGCATGCCACCCGGTTTGTTTACATTTTATGTGAGCACATCTCTCTATTATGTAATAATCACTCTTGGGCACATTAACCCTTTTGGGGTCGACAGGCCTTCTCAGAAACGTGTTCCTAGGGTCGAAAATTTTTTGGAAAAAAATAATAATTTTTATGAAATGATAGAGAATCTTTTCCGATCATAACGACACCAAAATTATGAAATTTGATCGAAAACTAACGGAATTATACTTTCGCAAAGTTTGCGGTATCTATGACACTGACGCATCGGCGATTTCACCCACTTCGAGCCCTATTTTCGACAAATTCCAATGTTTCAGTCTCCTAAAATTATAGCTATTTCGCTAGAACTCCAATTCTTCTATTGATTGAGTACAAGAAACCGCCTATTTACCAATTTCATCTACCCAAAATAGTGGTCAGAAAATGGCAATTTGGCCAATTTCACACAAATTTCAAACAATGCCAATTTCAAAATAGGGTCCAGAGTAAACAAGGCAGACATTCCTGGCACTAAAATAACATGTTCTCTGTTCATTAGCCACATTTACAGGCCCCTGTTCCATTACTTTTGCTTTCCATTTTGAATTTTTATTCTCACACAAAAATAGAAGATTTACTGTTATGTATACAACTGCATCATTGTAAAAATGGTATAAATAATATCAGAGCACTTGTGCATGAATATAAGACTCGCCAGTTGATGTGTATTGGACGCATGGTGAGATTTGTTTACTCTTGAACATCGTCAAAAATCAAACATTTTTGCTACTTTGAGCTCAATTTCAAGGTACTTGTCATTGTCATACCAATCAAAATCATCTCTATTTCTGTAATATATCTTCCATTCTATCAAATGAGACCAAGAAAACGAGAATACATCAATAAATACCATACGAAAATCGACTGCAAAGTCGGTTTTAATTGAAAAAAATGGTCAGAGTTTTTTTTTTCTCATTATGCAGTGTGTGCTGCAGGATATTTTTATACTGTGCACACTGACCACACAGACCCATTCTTTCATATGTATGCCTACCAGACGTTTTCTGCTTAAATTGAGGCCGCTAGAATTTGGGCATACTAGTACGGCACCAACCCCTGCTCGTAAACGTACTAGTACGCCACCCGACCCGAAAGGGTTAAATGTCCAATTTTACGTCAATATAGACATTTTCATTAATCCATCTATGATATTTTCTTCAAAATTGTATAAGAAACATGTTACATAGCATATAAACATGTTGTTTATACGCTATGTAGGTGTGGTTGCCGGGCGGAGGAAAAACATTACGTAATACAGTACTAATAATAATCACTCTTGGGCACATTAAATGTCTTATTTTACGTTAATATAGACATTTTCATTAGTCCATCTATGCTATTTTCTTCAAAATTATATAAGAAACACGTTACAAAGCATATAAACATGCTGTTTATATGCTAT
>WNWK01047665.1:0-13838 GCA_009830355.1 Cherax destructor | reverse complement strand
AAAGAACATTTATCCCATATAAAGAAATTAGATCAAAAAAATGCCCCAAAAATGGATGAATAACAGGCTCAAATATCTTTAGGGCAAAAAAGGAATTTATAGGGTATCAAAAGAGGTGGGGTCATCTTAGAATCAGTATATTGAATTAAGGGATTTTAAAAAGGGGGATAAAAAAAGCAAAGGGGAAAAAAAAATTAAAGTTGCTGGGGATTCAAAAACAACCCAAAAGTTTTTTCCGGTGTATAGAAAAAAGTTAAAATAAGATAGGCCCCCTTTAAAAAATTATGGGTATCTTACTGAAAAGAGAATGAAATGTGCTCTATTTTTAATAGATATTTTTTTGGTTTTCCCCGGAAAACTAAATCCCAAGAATTTGGTATTTTAGTTGAAAAGAAAATTTTGGGAAATCACAGTCACTAGGAAATGGTTATCAAACAGATAGCCGTTTGAAGCAAAAAAAATCGCCGGCCCCTAGAGTTTTTTTCGGGTTCTTAAGGAATGAAAATTGAACCGAACCCTTAACAACTTTTTAAACCCCTATTCTTCAAACAGGTAGTGTCTGATACGGGAAGACAATGTATTTCCTTTTTTTAAAGCGGGGACGTCTTACCAAAATTACCCCCCAATTTTAATCAATTGTAACAAATTTTGGAGCGATTATAGGATAAAAAGGGCCATCTATAGGCATAATTTGATTAATGATACCAACATGTTCACCGGGGCCATTCCTGCCAACTAATTTTTTAAATTTTTTTTCAGTAAGGTTTTTTGAAGGATCATGATAAAGAATTCGTTTTTTTTTTTGGGTTTTTTAAAGGTTTTTAATGAGTACCACATCAGAGACTTTTAAAAGGGTGGCTGTCCGGCTTGGGGGAAAAGTGTTTAGGGATCAGTCATGGTCCCCAAAAGGAAAAGAGGGGTGCATAAATGGGAAACGGAGGGGGATCTGAAAAGGGGGTTCCACAGGGATGGGTTTGGGTCCGGTTTTTATAATAAATAAATGCCCTTTGCCCGGGGAATTTCAAGTGATATGAGAAAATTGGATGACACGAAGATAGGCAGGATAATCGATTCAGCGTAGATGTCGGAACTACAGGAGGATTTAGACAAACTAATTCCTGGTCAAAAAAATGGCAGATGCAGTTCAATGTGATAAATGCAAAGTTCAAAGCTCGGAAGTGTCCATAACCAGAGATTTAAAGTTAAATAATGTAGAACTTAATACAGATTGGAGAAGGACTTGGGGTGATGGTAAGCAGCAACCTTAAACCAAGACAGCAATGTCTAGCTTACGTAATAAGGCAAATAGATTACTGGGATTTATATCAAGAAGTGTTAGCAACAGAAGTCCAGAGGTTATTTTACAGCTTTATACATCATTAGTAAGGCCTCACCTAGATTACGCAGCTCAGTTTTGGTCTCCATATTACAGAATGGACATAAATTCGTTAGAAAACATTCAGCGTAGAATGACTAAATTAATACATAGCATTAGAAATCTTCCTTACGAAGAAAGATTAAGGACCCTTAAATTACATTCACTTGTAAGACGTAGAATGAGGGGAGACATGATCGAGGTATACAAGTGGAAAATGGGTATTAACAAAGGGGATATAAATAAGGTCTTGAGTGTATCTCTCCAAGAGAGAACCCGCAATAATGGATTCAAGTTAGATAAGTTTAGATTTAGAAAGGATATAGGAAAGTATTGGTTTGGAAATAGGGTAGTTGATGAGTGGAACAGTCTGCCTAGTAGGGTTATTGAAGCTAGGACCTTGGGTAGTTTCAAATTTAGGTTGGATAAATTCATGAGTGAGAGGGGTTGGATTTGAGTGGGACTCGCGCATGAGTGGGTAGAATTGTCAAAGCTTATTTCTTGGGTAGCATTGAAAATTGGGTTGAGCAAATATTCTGTTAGTGGGACGGATTACATAAGAACATAAGAATGGAGGAACACTGCAGAAGGCCTACTGGCCCATACAAGGCAGGTCCTTATCAAAACCACCACTACCTAAGAATTTATTCCCGTACTCACGACACAAATCAAACCCAGCCCCTCCCACTCATATATTTGTCCAATCTCTTTTTAAAGCCACCCAAGGTCCTAGCCTCTATCACAGTACTAGGAAGATTGTTCCACGCATCTACAACTCTGTTCGAAAACCAGTACTTGCCTATGTCGTTCCTAAATCTAAATTTATCCAATTTAAATCCGTTATTTCTGGTTCTTACTTGGTTCGATATCCTCAGTATTTTATTAATATCTCCTTTGTTTATGCCCATCATCCACTTGTGCACCTCGATGATATCTCCTCATTCTACTCCTCCAGAGAGTGGAGATTCAACGCTCTAAGTCTATCTTCATACGGGAGATTTCTTATACTGTAAATCATTTTAGTCATTCTTCTTTGTATGTTCTCCAACGAATCTATATCCATCCTGTAGTACGGAGACCAAAACTGAGCTGCATAATCCAAATGAGGTCTCACTAGTGATGTATGGAGCTGTAAAATAACTTTTGGACTTCTGTTGCTTATACTTCTTGAAATAAATCCTAGTAATCTGTTAGCCTTATTGCACACTTAGGCACTGTTGTCTTGGCTTTAGATTCCTGCTTACCATGACTCCCAAGTCTTTTTTACATTCTGTATGATCAAGCTCTACTTCACCTAGTTTATAAATTCGAGGGGTATTTTCATTACCAAGGACTAGTACCTTACACTTGTCCACATTGAACTTCATCTGCCACTTTTGAGACCAAGACATTAATTTGTCCAAATCCTCCTGGAGTTCACTGGTATCCCCCTCAGAATGAATCATACGGCCTATTTTTGTATCATCAGTAAATTTACTCATGTCACTTGCAATTCCTTCATCAAGGTCATTTATGTAAATTATGAACAACAATGGGCCTAAAACTGATCCTTGTGGAACGCCACTAGTGACTAATCCCCATTCAGATTTGACCCCATTAATGGAAACTCTCTGCTTTCTATTGGTAAGCCATGCCTCTATCCATGCTAGAACTTTACCTCCTATATTATGAGCTGCCACCTTTCTTAAGAGTCTTTTGTGAGGTACTCTATCGAAGGCCTTACTGAAATCCAAGTAAACTATATCATATTCTTTATCACTGTCTACTGCCTCAAATGTTTTATTGAAAACGTCAGTAAATTTGTTAGGCAGGAACGACCTCTCGTGAACCCATGCTGAGATTCATTAATCAAATTATGTTCTTCAAGGTGACTTCTAATAATATCAGCTATAATTGATTCTAATAATTTGCCTACTATAGATGTGAGGCTTATTGGACGGTAATTTGATGGAATTGACTTATCCCCTGATTTGAATATAGGAACTACATTAGCTATCTTCCACATCTCTGGCACATTACCAGTTAGGATGGACGTATTAAACACATTTGTTAATGGCTGACTAAGTTCCATCTTGCTTTTTTAAGTACCCTGGAAAACAACTCGTCGGGTCCCGGGGACTTAAGAACATAAGAATGGAGGAACACTGCAGAAGGCCTACTGGCCCATACAAGGCAGGTCCTTATCAAAACCACCACTACCTAAGAATTTACTCCTGTACTCACGACACTAATCAAACCCAGCCCCTCCCACTCATATATTTGTCCAATCTCTTTTAAAGCCACCCAAGGTCCTAGCCTCTATCACCCTACTCGGAAGATTGTTCCACGCATCTACAACTCTGTTCGAAAACCAGTACTTGCCTATGTCCTTTCTAAATCTAAATTTATCCAATTTAAATCCGTTATTTCTCGTTCTTACTTGGTTCGATATCCTCAGTATTTTATTAATATCTCCTTTGTTTATGCCCATCATCCACTTGTACACCTCGATGATATCTCCTCATTCTACGTCTCTCCAGAGAGTGGAGATTCAATGCTCTAAGTCTATCTTCATACGGGAGATTTCTTATACTGTAAATCATTTTAGTCATTCTTCTTTGTATGTTCTCCAATGAATCTATATCCATCCTGTAGTAAGGAGACCAAAACTGAGCTGCATAATCCAAATGAGGTCTCACTAGTGATGTATAGAGCTGTAAAATAACTTGGACTTCTGTTGCTTATACTTCTTGAAATAAATCCTAGTAATCTGTTAGCCTTATTGCGCACACTTAGGCACTGTTGTCTTGGCTTTAGATAACCATGTCCTCGTGACAGTAATATTAGTTAACTTGAATTCTTCAGGAACTGAATAATTGTTAATTTCTGGAATCTCATTTACGTCTTCTTGTGTAAAGACTGACAAAAATAGTCATTAAATAGAGAACACATTTCCAGTTCGTTATCCGTCAGCTGTCCATTCCCAATTTTCAGAGGTCCTACCTTTTCCCTCACCTTCGTCCTATACACTTGAAAGAACCCTTTGGATTAGTGTTTGATTCATTAGCAACCTTAATCTCATAGTCACGTTTAGCCTTTCTAATCCCTTTTTTACTTCTCTTTTCAACTGAACATATTGGTCAATAAGGTTAACATCTCCTCTTTTGATGCGCCTATAAATTCCTCTTTTCATAAGAACATAAGAAAGGAGGAACACTGCAGCAGGCCTGTTGGCCCATACTAGGCAGGTCCTTCACAATCCATCCCACTAACAGAATATTTGTTCAACCTAATTTTCAATGCTACCCAAGAAATAAGCTTTGATAATTTTATTTACTCATGTGCAATTCCCAATCAAATCCAACCCCTTTCACTCATGAATTTATCCAACCTAAATTTAAAACTACCCAAGGTCCTTGCTTCAATAACCCTACTAGGCAGACTGTTCCACTCATCAACTACCCTATTTCCAAACCAATACTTTCCTATATCCTTTCTAAATCTAAACTTATCTAACTTGAATCCATTATTGCGGGTTCTCTCTTGGAGAGATACCCTCAAGACCTTATTTATATCCCCTTTGTTAATACCCATTTTCCACTTGTATACCTCGATCATGTCTCCCTCATTCTACGTCTTACAAGTGAATGTAATTTAAGGGTCTTCAATCTTTCTTCGTAAGGAAGATTTCTAATGCTATGTATTAATTTAGTCATTCTACGCTGAATGTTTTCTAACGAATTTATGTCCATTCTGTAATATGGAGACCAGAACTGAGCTGCGTAATCTAGGTGAGGCCTTACTAATGATGTATAAAGCTGTAATATAACCTCTGGACTTCTGTTGCTAACACTTCTTGATATAAATCCCAGTAATCTATTTGCCTTATTACGCACGCTTAGGCATTGCTGTCTTGGTTTAAGGTTGCTGCTTACCATCACCCCCAAGTCCTTCTCGCAATCTGTATGGCTAAGTTCTACGTTATTTAACTTATAAGTGCTTGTTATGGACACTCCCGAGCTTAAGAACTTTGCATTTATCTACATTGAACTGCATCTGCCATTTTTCTGACCAGGAATTGAGTTTGTCTAAATCCTCCTGTAGTTCACTGACATCTAATAGATGTTTTAGCCTCCTGTTAATCCATTTGGGATCGTTATTATTTGACCTAAATTCTCTCTGGGAATAAATATACTCTGTGCACGTTGTACATTATTAAGAAAAAATCATAAACGCAGATCCCATCGTTATCGTTAGCTAGATTACCCCAGTCGAGATTAGACAGGTGTTCTCTAAGTCCAGTATAGTCGGCAGAACGAAAATCAGGAACTTTTACCGTATTATCCCTATTATCGTACTCCCAGGTAATAAAAAAATAATGGATTTGTGATCACTAGCTCCAAGCTCTTCAGTGAACTCCAGATTATTTACAAGGGTTTCTTTATTTGACAAGACTAGGTCGAGCAAATTATTACCTCTGGTAGGCTCCGTCACACACTGCTTCAGAAAACAGTCCTGAACTACTTCCATAAAGTCACTGGACTCCAGATTACCGGTCAAAGAAGTCCAGTCAATTTGACTAAAGTTAAAACCCCCTACTATCACTACGTTTTGTGTCTAGAAGCCCTAAAATTTCGTCCCAAAGAAGTCTCCTTTATCGTGATCCAAGCCTGGAGGTAGGTATATTACACCTACAATCAGTTTTCCTTGCCCTTTTCTGGGAAACTCTACCCAAACAGATTCTGTTAATGATCCATCTATTTTTATGCCTGTTTTTATGCAGCAATTTATATTTTCTCGTACATATAATGCAACTCCCCCCCCTTTCCCATTATATCTATCTACATGGAACAACTTAAACCCTGAATATGACACTCAGCAATCATATCCGACTCTTTATATTATAGCATGTTTCAGTTATTGCAATGACATCAAAGTTCCCAGCACATGCTACCAAACGTAATTCGTTAATTTTATTTCTGGCGCTTCGACAGTTAGTGTAAAATACATTGAGATGTATCTTCTGTGAACCTTTTTTCATATTCAGTTTTTTGTTTTAAGAACATAAGAACATAAGAAAGGAGGAGCACTCGCAGCCTGTTGGCCCATACTAGGCAGGTCCTTCACAATCCGTCCACTAACAGAATATTTGCTCAACCAAATTTTCAATGCTACCCAAGAAATAAGCTTTGACACTACCCACTCAGCGAGTCCCACTCAAACCAACCTCCCCACTCATGAATTTATCCAACCTAAATTTGAAACTACCCAAGGTCCCAGCCTCAACAACCCCACCAGGCAGACTGTTCCACTCATCAACTACCCTATTTCCAAACCAATACTTTCCTATATCCTTTCTAAATCTAAACTTATCTAACTTGAATCCATTTACACAATTTCTGTTACTATTTTTACCCTGTTGTTCTAGATTACTGTTATTGTTAAGATTTATGATGTCAAAGCCTGAATCAATATTTTGACCCTCATTATTCACCATTCCTAAACCCATACCTCTAACTAATCCTAGTTTAAAACCTAACAACATCCTCAACTGAGCTAGAAAGAAATTTTTACACCTGCCCTGGATAAGTGAACCCCATCCCTGGCATACATGTCATTTCCGGCCATAGAAGGGTCCCAGTTGTCAAGAATGGGACTGCATTTCTTACAGTGTTTGTCCAGCCAGCAATTTATACCAATCGCTCTGGACAGCCATTCATTCCAACACTCCTTCTGTTCAAAATGCCACATATAACTGGCGCCCCCTTCTTCCTAATTATGTCTATTGCTGTCCTGTACCTTCTAACTAAATCCTCACTTCTACGCTTGCCACATCATTGCCTCCAGCACTGAGGCAGATAATAGAATTGATCCCATTACCGTTCATGATGTTGTCCCGGCAACAATATCCTCCATCCCAGCCCCAGGAAGCAAAACCTCTGTCTCCTCTCTTATCCCTTCAAGCAGAATGCCCTATCCATATACCTAACCTGGCTATCCCAGCAGAATGCCCTATCCATATACCAACCTGGCTATCCCAGCAGAATGCCCTATCCATATACCTAACCTGGAAGGACCTGCCTAGTATGGGCCCAACAGGCCTGCTGCAGTGTTCCTCTTTCTTATGTTCTTATGTATCTCAAGCTTCGCTACCCTCAATTCCTCCTTTAGCTGCTGGTAAACATAAGAACATAAGAACATAAGAACATAAGAAAGGAGGAACACTGCAGCAGGCCTGTTGGCCCATACTAGGCAGGTCCTTCACATTCCATCCCACTAACAGACTATAAGAACATAAGAACATAAGAAAGGAGGAACACTGCAGCAGGGCCCGGGCCCATAAGGGAGGTCCTTACAATCCATCCCACTAACAGAATAATTGTGAATGAATGGTTCAGAGAAAGTTGGTAAATTAGACTGATGACTGATGGACTGATGAAGCCACTGTGCAAACGTTTCCCCATAAAGATACCCATTTGCATATGTGTCTAATTACCAACAGAATAATTGCCCAACCTAATTTTCAATTCTACCCAAGAAATGTTTTTTAAGATTCTATTAACTAAAGTGCGAGTCCCACTCAAATCCAACCCCCCTCACTCATGTATTTATCCAACCTAAATTTGAAACTACCCAAGGTCCTAGTTCAATGACCCTACTAGACAGACTGTTCCACTCATCAACTACCCAACCAAACCAATTTTTCCCCATACCTTTTTTCCCAAAACTAAACTTATCCAATTTTAACCCATTATTGGGGTTTCCTTTGGGGAGATATCCTCAAAACCTTATTTATACCCCCCTTATTAATACCTATCTTCCACTTATTACCCGATCATGTCCCCCTCATTCTACGCTTGGAATGTAATTTTAAGGGGCTTCAATCTTTTTTTCATACGGAAGATTTCTAATGCGTGAATTAATTTTTTCATTGTCGCTGAATTTTTCTAACGAATTTATATCCATTTTGAAAATTAACCAAATGACTGCATAATCTGGTGGGCCTTACTAATGGTTGGTAATAAACCGCGGACTTCTGTTGTTTAACTTTTGATTAAACCCAGAATCATTTATTTTTTCTTACGCTTAAGCATTGCTGATTGGGTTTTGGGGTTTTGTTACCATAACCCCCCAAAACCTTATCGATTAGTCATTTTTAAATTTTTGTTTAGAACTTTTTACAATTGAACGTTCCTTTTTTTGACCGGGGTTTAGGATCCCAATTCCGGAACCCCCGAATGATTTTCCTTTTTTTCAGGAATTTTTTTCCCTATCAAGTTTTCGAAAATCTTTTTATATTTTAAAAAAAGGGGGGAAAAACCCCCTTGGCCCCTTTTTTAAAACCCCCCTTTTAAAATTTTCCCCTTTTCCTTTGGTGGTTTTGACCCGAAAAATTTACCCCCAAAAGCCGGGAAACCACTTTTTTCAGTCCGATTTTTACTCTATCAAAAACCTTACTAAAATCCAAATAAACAATTCAATTTTTATCATGATAACCCCAAAACCTTCGGGACGTTTGAAATGGCCCCGGGGTTGGGGGAAAATGTTTTTGGGATGGTGGGGTGAAGGTGTTAAAAGGGAGTGGGTTTCGGGGGTTTGGGGTTCCCGTTTTTAATATAAAATGCCCTTGGGGGTTTTCAAGTGAAGGGAAATTGGGGAAAAAAAGGGGGGGGAAAATCGTTTGGGGGCTGATGTCAGTAACTACAGGGGAGGGAAAAACTTGGTAAAAAAAATGGGGGTTTCCGTTTAAATCAAATTTTAAAAAAGTTCCAAAACCCCGCCTTAAAAGTTAAATCCCAAAATTTTTTTTTTAAGGGACCATCTTATCTCAAATTTTTTGTTCATACCCCTAAAAAATTTTTTGGGTTAAAACACACAACCCGACAAAAAAAAGGGGGGCTTAAGACTTTGGGTCCGATTGGGGACCATTTAAAAGTCACACTAACATACAGAATGAATGAATAAATAAATACAGGAAGCCCCAAAGGATGAAGAAGACGCAGAGAAGAATAGCGCTGGAGAGGAGTCTTCTTAGCTGAAATGGGGCAACCCAGCAGCTAAGGCGTCGTGGGGGATTGAAACAGGAAACAGGTTTTCCTTTTGGGTGAGACTTCTTAGTGATTTGTGATAGGGGAGTTCGTTGCATTTTGATGATTGGGGAATTTGATGGGGGATAATTTTTTAAACGTTCGTTTGATTAATACGAGAGTTTTTTACTATCTGTTCTAAGTTTCGATGAGTTCAGAAAAGTGCGTAGGGGCCTTTTTTTGGGTTAATTAAGCCCCTGACGTTTACGAACTCAAGGTGGCTGGATTTACATCAATGGTAAAGTTCCTGTTGGTGCATGGGGGGGCGATTTTTTTCCTTTTTGGGGGTGCGGTGGTTGTGCTTGTACTAAATCGTAGTGTGAAGAAATTTTGGGTTTGGGGCGGTGAGTACGGGTCGTCTTAGCAGGAGTGGATGGTGGTTGGGGGGGTATCTGAATGGGGGGGGCTGTTGAGTTTTCAGTGGCGGGAGGTCCCTGATTTGTTGGTTCTGGATTTTTGGGGAAAATTGGGGATTTCTTGGTTGGGAATGGAGGCCTGACGGGGAAAAAATGGGGGTTTTTTTATTGGTGGAGCAGCGCGTAATTGATTTGCAAGTGGAGAAACGATGACAGGTTTTGGTTATTGTTTATCAGTGAAGATGGTGGGATGTTGGGGAAATTTGAATCTGGCATGTTATTTCAGGAGTTGCTAACACTTCTTTATATAAATCCTCGGTTTTTACTCAGGAAGACACATAAGAACATAAGAACATAAGAAAGGAGGAAACCGCAGGCCTGTTGGCCCATACTAAGGAAAGGGCCTTTCACAATCCGTCCCCCAACAGGGAAAATTTGCTCAACCCAATTTTCAATGTAGTTTCCCTAATAGCACCATAGGTGGGTGATTTTGAAGATGACTTTTCTTTTTGCTACTTCTTGGGTCTTTTCATAATGTCTTTTTTATTTGGGCATTTAGCGGCTAGGGGGTGTGATGATCGGTGCTTTTTCAGTTGAGACAAGTTGGTGGGTTTGGGGGTTTCAGAGACGGGGGATGACCCCCAAAAACATGTCCTTCATTACCCCCATGTTGTGCAAAACTTCCTGTCCTTCACTGGGCAGTCTCTGGGGGTTTTGTGATAAGAGTAACAATTCCAACATTGAGGAATGTAATGGTATCTCTCAGCTTCGATGTGTGGGGCTGATGAAGTAATAAAATACTGCAATACCTCAGAAAAGCAGTGGCAGCCATATTTACATCGGTGAACGTGATTTTGAGCATGGATGGGGCCAGGTATTTTCCCCTTTTAAAGCTCTCGACTTTGGGGCCCCTGAGTTTTGATTTTCAATGGACGTCTTGAGGTTTTGTCTATAGGTTGAACTGTAAAAAGCTTAAAGTTTCAAAAAACTGACTTTCTTGCCCTTGGGGCTTGGGGATGACATGACAGTAAACCCCGACCTGCTAGAGTGGTGGTGGCTGTTGGGTGAGTAGCTTTTCTGTTTCTTCATCGTCGCTGCACACTACAATAAATGCTTCCTTCAGGGTCAGTATGGTGTTGAACTTCACTTGTTAAAACCCCTTCCCAAATTTCTGAGCAATTTTTTAAGAATCGTTCACAGTGCCCCCTGTTTGGGTTTTATTTGACTCGATTTTTATAGCTCATCTTTATGTCCAATTTAGGATGGTGATGACTGTATAAAAAATTTCCCAACGGGGATCGCAGGGGGACTGAATGCCAAAAATCAGAGCTGCTGGAAGATCAACACGAGAGCAGGACAAACACAGATGCCATGACGATGTTGTTATTGTTAGGCTAAGACGATGACGAGGAGTAAGTCGATGATGTTCACAATCTTGGGTGAACTGCTGATGATTCAGAGACAGAGGAAGGGGGGTTTTTTAGGCAGGCAGAAGGGGGGGGTACAAGAGAGTGGGGGGATAGTGGTAGTGGGAAAGGGGGAGTAAATAACAGTCAAAGGGAAGGAGCACTGCAAAAGAGGCTAAGGGCCCGCAAGGGGGGAGAGGGAAAAAGCGAAAAATGAAGGAAAAAACCCAAAGGGGGAAAGAAAAACAGAAAGAAAAGGAAAAACCCAAAAGGGGAACAAAGGAGAAGGGGGGAAAATAAGAAAGGGGAAAGGGAAACAGGTTAAGTCACGGGGCCCCGAAAAGCATTTAACAATGTTGGGGGGAGGGAAAAACCCCCAGAAAAGCCAGGGCTAAGATTCATACAGGGGAAAATTGTGAAAGGGGGGATTCAACCAGGCGGGACCATGAAAGTTAGACGTAGGGTAGACGGGTTTTTCAGAAGACCAATCAATGGGGTGACTGTGATCTCTGGGCATGACAGAAAAGAGCATTATTAGTGTCGGCAAGCCTAACACTATTTTTTTTGCCCCTGAGTCTGGGGCAGAAAGAGATCGGGGCCGTTTTTCCCAAGTACTGAAGAGGACAGGGGGAGCAAAAATGGGGTAGACACCAGGAGAATCTGTGGTCTCTCTAATCTCAAACAACCCCCCTTTCCCTTCCTTAGACATCAAACTTTCCCCTTTTGCCAAACTAACACTCTTCGCACTAATCTAGTTCATACCCCCCTACCTCCACAGATTCCCCTTTGGTGTCTACTCTATTTCTTGCTCCTCCTGTCCTTTTCCCAGTATTTCCCGGAGAAACTGGCCGATCTTTTCCCCTGACAGACTCGGGGAGAAAAAAAGTGTTAGGCTTGCCGACACTAATAAGGGCTCTTTTTCTGTCATGTGGGAATCACAGTCATCCCATTGATTGGTCTTCTGCAAAAACTGTCTACCCTACGTCTAACTTTCATAGTCGCCGCCTGGTTGAATCCCCCCCCATACACAACTTTCCCTTTTGAATCTTAGCCCTGGCTTTGTCTCTTTTGGGAGGTTTTCCTCTCTCATTACATTTTTAAAAAATGCTCTAAACTTCGGGCCCCCTGACTTAACCTGATTCCTTCCCCCATTTTCCCCCCTTCCCCTTTGTTCCCCCTTTGGGTTTTCCTTTTTTTCTGTTCTTTCTTTCGCCTTGTTTTTTCCCCTTATTTTTTTCGCTTTTCTTCCCTCCCCGTACCCCCCTTGGGGGCCCCTTTAGCCTCATTGCAGTGCCCCTTTTCCCCATATGACTGTCTACTCTACTCCTTTCCCACTCCTTTACAAACTACCACTACTACCCCCAATCCTACATTTCCCCACTCTCTTGTACCCCCCCCTGTTTTGCCTGCCTATAAATCCCCTTTCCCTCTGTCTCTGTATTTTAGTGTGATTTTTAAAATGGTCCAAGTCGGCCCGAAACGTCGTCGTAAGCTCCTCTTTTTTATATTTGCGGGTTGTGTGTTTTATTGTTCCAGCCCGGTTATTGTCCCTTTTTTTGTTATTTTTTTTTAAGTTGGTTTTCAAATCCCTAGCAACTTTAATTTCGTAGTCCCTTTTGTATTCTTATCCCCCTTTTTAAAGTCCCTCTTTAAAGTCAATATACTGATCATAAGATGACCCTCACCCTTTTGATACGCCTATAAATTCCTTTTTTCTGCCCTAAAAAATATTTGAGCCTATTATTTAAACCATTTTGGGTCATTTCTATTCCCATCTAATTTCTTTATATGGGATAAATTTCTTTTGGGGAGCATGTATAGTGTTCAGGAAAAATGTCATATTGATAGCTCTTTTTCATTACCCCAGTCCACAGATGATAAGTGTTTCAAGTCCATTGTAATCTGCTGCGAAAATCTGGGACCGTTACTGAGTTATTCGTACTATGGGAAAATTCCATTCAATGCCAAAAAAGGGAATTGATTTGTGGTCGCTTCCCCCGAGTTCCTCTGTAATTTCTAAATATTTAACAAGGGTTTCCTTTTTTTGCCAAACAAATCAAAACAGGGTTTTTTCCCTTTTAGGTTCTGTCACAAACTGCTTCCAAAAAACAATCTTGAACTACTTCTAAGAAGCCGTTGGATTCTAAATTCCCAGTCAAAAAAATTTCCCAAACAATTTGACTAAAGTTGAAGTCACCCAGTGAAAAAGGGGTTTGGGTTTGGGGGGAAATTTCACATGAGTAAATAAAATTATCAAAAACTTATTTCTTGGGTAGCATTGAAAATTGGGGGTTTAACAAATATTCTATTAGGGGATGGAATGTGAAGGACCTTTCCTGGTTGGGCCAACAAGGGCCCGCTGCAGTGTTCCTCCTTTCTTATGTTCTTACGTTCTTATGAAAAAATTAATAAATTAGTTGGGCAGGGGAAAGGCCCCCGGTGAATCCATGTTGAGTATCATTAACAAATTATGCTTATCGAGATGGCTTCTTATGTTATCAGCTATAATCGACTCTAATAATTTGCCTACAATTGATGTTAGACTTATTGGGCGGTAATTTGATGGTAACGACTTGTCCCCTGTTTTTAAAAAAAGGAATTACATTAGCCCTCTTTCACGTATCAGACACTTTCA
>WNWK01047664.1:0-13839 GCA_009830355.1 Cherax destructor | reverse complement strand
TTTAAAATAACAAGTTTGTGGTGTATTTTCATGTGGTATTTATGGTTGTATTCTCATTTTCTTGGTCTCATTTGATAGAATGGAATACGTATATGTTACAGAAGTAGAAGTGATTTTGAATGGTTTACCAACTAAAAGTGTAGCTTGAAATTGAGCTCAAAGTACAGTGGACCCTTGAAATTTGTCCCCCTTGAATGTTGTGAAATTTGAAAATCGGCAACTTTTTTCGCCAACATAGTATTGGCTTGATTTTCTTGATTTGACTTAGAAATTGGCGGTCGTATGAAACGCGTCTTGAGCGGCCTCCCAGCTGCCGTGGGCACACAAACACCATTCAGAGCCAGTCTGGCATTGTATCTCATCGAGTGACAATCACCTCACGTGTTCATACGATACATTTCTTAATATTTCATTAGTTTTAGTGCTTGCAACTACTAAATAAGCCACCATGGGCCCAAAGAAAGCTCCTAGTGTCAGCTCTTTTCTAAAGAAGGCGAGAAACATGATAGAATTCAAGAAAATTAACACCAGCCAGGGTACTTCCCACACAAACCAGCCAGGGTACTTCCCCACACAAACCAGCCAGGGTACTTCCCCACACAAACCAGCCAGGGTACTTCCCCACACAAACCAGCCAGGGTACTTCCCCACACAAACCAGCCAGGGTACTTCCCCACACAAACCAGCCAGGGTACTTCCCCACACCAAGCACAAACAAATGTCTTATTTTAGGTTAAATGTTTTATTTTAGGTTAATATAGACATTTTCATTACTCCATCTATGATATTTTCTTCAAAATTATATAAGAAACACGTTACATAGCATATAAACATTGATACAATGTTTATATGCTATCGAGTGGCGAGTCGGGTGGAGAGTAAACATTACGTTTTCTCTGCAGCGTTAGAGAAAACTGTGAATCTGGTATCTGGTGCAGTAACCGCCCTTCATACGCGTTTGCAAGAGTAATTCCGTAAGTTTTCATCAAATTCCGAACTTCCATTAAGAAAAAGATTATCATTTCATAAGAAATTTTTTTTCTGAAAATTCTTTGACACTACGAGCAAGTTTGCAAGCAGGGGTCTTAACCCTTTGACTGTCGGAGGCCCCATTCTGAAACTGTCATTCTATGTCGCAAAATTTTGGAAAAAAAAATATCTTATGAAATGATAGAGAATCTTTTCCAGATGGTAATGAAATTTGATGGAAAACTTACGGAATTACGCTCTCGCGAAGTTAAGAGATGTTGGTGATATATACGCATCGGCGATTTCGCCGACTTTGAGCCCTATTTTCGGCCAATTCCATTGTTACAGTCGACCAAACTCATAGATATTTCTTTAGAACTCCATTTGTTCTATGATTGAGCACAGGAAACCACCAATTTACCGATTTCAACTAACCAATAAAGTGGTCAGAAATTGGCAATTTGGCCAATTTCATGCAAAATAAAAAAGATGTTAATTTCAAAATAGGGTCCAGAATAAACAATGCAGACATTCCTGGCACTAAAACAAGATTTTTCTCTGTTCATTAGTCACATCTTTAGGCCCCTCTTATATTACTCTTGCTTTCTATTTTGATTTTTTATTCACACAAAAAATAGAAGATTTACTGTTATGCAGACTACTGCATTAGTGTAAAAATGGTATAAATAATATCAGAGCACTTGTGTAAGAATATTAGACTCACCAGTTGACGTGTAATGGACTCATGGCATGATTTGTGTACTCTTGAACATTGGCAAAAATCGAACATTTCCACTAATTTGAGCTCAATTTCAAGGTCATTTTCATCATGAAACTAATCTAAATCATCTCTATTTCTGTAATATGTTTTCCATTCTATCAAACGAGACCACGAAAAAGAGAATACAACCATAAATACTATACGAAAATACACCTCAAAGTCGGCGTTTTAATCCAAAAAAACGGTCAGGTTTTTTTTCTCATTATGCACTGTGTGCTGCAGGATTTTTTTTATACAGCGCACACTGACCACGCAGACCCATTCTCTCATATGTGGGCCTACCAGCTTTCTTCCACTTGATTTGAAGCCGCTAGAATTTTTTAGTATATATACGTCCAAAACACTGGCTCGTAAGACGTATATATACGACCAAAACAGTCAAAGGGTTAACACTCAAAGGGTTAATCTGGTTAATATGGACTACAGCCTCTCCTCACTTAACGATGGAGTTCCGTTCCTGAGACCACGTCATTAAATGAATTCGTCACTAAGT
This sequence comes from Cherax destructor, assembly GCA_009830355.1. Lineage (NCBI taxonomy): Eukaryota > Metazoa > Arthropoda > Malacostraca > Decapoda > Parastacidae > Cherax > Cherax destructor. The sequence goes on along the minus strand of WNWK01047664.1, from coordinate 11,596 downwards.
AAGAAGCATACTAGTATAATGGTATAGTGGGTTTGTGTCAACCATCTCTGATATTGTTTTAATGTCACCTTTGCACCATTTATAACATTTCTGGTATATTTTCAAATGTTTATCCAGTAGTGTAGTGTATGTTGCTATACAGCTCCCGGTCTTTCTAATACGGTGCATCCCACCCTATTATGTCTGGAAACTTTCCAAAATTTAAATTGTTTTAAAGTTATTGCATATTTTATATGTACAGCCTCTCCTCACTTAACCCTTTGGGGGTCCAAGGGGTCTCTCTGAAACTCGTTCTCAGGGTCCACGAATTTAAAAAAAAAAAAAAAATCATGAAATGATAGAATCTTTTTCCGATCATAACACCACAAAAATTATGAAATTTGATTGAAAACTAACGGAATTATGCTTTCGCGAAGTTAGCGGTATCCATGACATTTACGCATCGGCGATTTTGCCCACTTTGAGCCCTATTTTCGGCAAATTCCAATGTTTCAGTCTACTAAAATTATAGCTATTTCGCTAGAACTCCATTTCTTCTATCGATTGAGTACAATCAACTGCCTATTTACCAATTTCAACTACCCAAAATAGTGGTCAGAAAATGGCAATTTGGCCAATTTCACACAAATTTTAAACGATGCTAATTTCAAAATAGGGTCCATAATAAACAAGGCAGACATTCCTGGCACTAAAATAACATCTTCTTTGTTCATTAGTCATGTCTCCAGGCCCTCTTACATTACTTTTGCTTTCCATTTTGAATTTTTCTCACAAAAAATAGAATATTTACTGTTATGTATACAACTGCATCATTGTAAAAATGGTATAAATAATATCAGCGCACTTGTGCAAGAATATTACTCTCCAGTTGATGTGTATTGGATGCATGGTGTGATTTGTTTACTCTTGAACATAGGCCAAAATCGAACATTTTCGCTACTTTGCGCTCAGTTTCAAGGTACTTGTCATTGTGAAACCAGTCAAAATTATCTCTATTTCTGTAATATATCATCGATTCTATAAAATGAGACTAAGAAAACGAGAATACAAGCATAAATACCATACGAAAATAGACTGCAAAGTCGCTGTTTTAAACCAGAAACACGGTCAGTTTTTTTTTCTTCATTATGCACTGTGTGATGCAGGAATTTTTTTATACTGCGCACACTGACCGCACAGACCCATTCTACCACATCTAGGCCTAACAGCCTGTTTCTGCTTGATTCGAGGGCGCTAGAATTTAGGCGTACTAGTACGTCAATAACCACAGTGCGTAAAACGTACTTGTACGACCATAACCCCGAAAGGGTTAATGACTGAGTTCTGTTCCTAAGACCACGTCAGTAAACAAATTCATCGCTAAGTGAGGAGCATACAGTCAATCCTCCGTTTTCATGTTTAATCCGTTCCAGAGGGATCGACTAAAACTGAAATAAACGAAAACTGAAGCTATTTTCCCCATAAGAAATAATGTAAATTCAATTAACCCTTTCGGGGTTATGGTCGTACAAGTACGTTTTACGCGCTGTGGTTATTGACATACTAGTACGCATAAATTCTAGCGCCTTCAAATTAAGCGCGAAATGGCTGGTAGGCCTAGAGGTGAGAGAATGGGTCTGCATGGTCAGTGTGCGCAGTAGGAAAAAAATCGGGGACCCAGTGGTGCATTGTGGGAACGCTATGTTAATACACTCTGATCACCATGCCTGGCAGTAAGAAACTCCTCGGCGAATTGGAACACTTTTGTTCCCCAGTGACAGTTCTAACACCGATGGGAGTGTCAGTGGTGATGAGTTTCAAGGTTTTGATGAGGTTGTGACCCAAACTAATGACCATAATACCAGTAATATTGAGGAAAACCCAGACGACCCTCAGCCGTCCACCTCCGGTGTTGTGGCATCTTGTTCAGGCTCAATTGTTCCAGGACGAAAGAGGAAACTGTTATTTACTCATATCCCAGACTCTGATGTGAGCAATGGTGATGATAGTGAATATGAACTCCAAGCTCTTCAAAACAGTTCCAGTAGCGAGAGTGGAGCAGAATATTCTCCAGTGAAGCGTCAGTATATACGACGGTATATGCGCTCTGGTAGCGTGCCATATGCTGTTCCAAGGGGAAGGAGTACATCCCGTGGGCGTACAACAGGAAGTGATAGTGAAAATGAAGACGATAGTGTTGCAATTGGAATGAGAAATGTGTATGCAACTGGTACTGGTAGTGGTGGTGGTGGTGCCAGGCGCGAGGCACCAGCAGTGGACCATGCTGGCACCAACGCTGCTGAGTCAGCTCAGCGGCCATCCTCACCCACCCACCAACCCCCACAACCACAACCTCCACTTCCACAACCACCTGTAAATATCCAGTACCCACCAGCAGACCGCACCTGGGATTGGCAGGATGCTGACAATTTTATTCCCAATCCCCATCAGTTTGATGAAAGTCCAAGTGGAATATGCCCATCTTGTCCACTTGGGAACAATGCCAGTGAACTGGAATGTTTTGAGTTATTTTTTGACGATCCCCTGATAGAAATTATTGTCAGGGAAAGCAACAGATACTACGAGTACACCATGGCAAACACAATACTTTCACCAACATCACGCCTCAACAGGTGGAAAGAGGCAACTGTGGCTGAGATGTACGTGTTCTTTGCCACAATAATGCTTATGCCACATGTTTATAAGCACCGTGTCAAATCATACTGGTCGACAGACCGCCTGATTGCAACACCAGGTTTCAGTGATATATCAGTGAATCGATTTGTGCTATTGCTAAGGATGCTTCCCTTTTCAGACAAAACCAGGCCTGACAAACGACAGGTTATATAAGATTAGGAATGTGTTTCTGTATCTGAAAGAGAAATTCAATATGCATTTTTATCCCTTCAGGAAGCTTGTTATTGACGAGTCGCTGATTCTGCTCAAAGGTAGACTGTCGTTCAAGCAGTATATACCAAGGAAGAGGAAACGCTTTATTATAAAGTTGTTTGTGCTTTGTGATTGCTACAGTGGTATTGTATTGGATATTATTGTGTACACTGGAAGTAATACATTGAAAGATACCAGGAAGTTACTGGGTATCTCTGGTGATGTGGTTAGAACAATGATGCAACCATATCTTGGTAAGGGGCATATATTATATACTGATAACTGTAGTATCTGAGCTCCTCTGCAAAGACAGTGATTATGTATGAGTGTGGTGAAAGTGTTGAATGATGATGAAAGTTTTTCTTTTGGGATTTTCTTTTTTTGGGTCACCCTGCCTCGGTGGGAGACGGCCGACTTGGGGAAAAAAAAAAAAAAAAAAAAAAAAAACTGGTACACAAGGTAGTAGGTTGGTAGACAGCAACCACCCAGGGAGGTACTACCGTCCTGCCAGGTGACTGTGAAACAGAAACCTGAAACTGTTTTACATGATGGTAGGATTGCTGGTGTTTTTTTTCTGTCTCATAAACACGCTGGATAACAGGTATATCTAGCTACTTCTACTTACACTTTAGGTCACACTACACTGGCATACACATGCATATATATACATACACACATCTAGGTTTTTCTTCTTTTTCTTAATAGCTCTTGTTCTTTTTATTTTCTCTATTGTCCATGGGGAAGTGGAAAAGAATCTTTCCTCCGTAAGCCATGCGTGTCGTATGAGGCGACTAAGATGCCGGGAGCAATGGGCTAGTAACCCCTTCTCCTGTACAAATCTACTAAAAACGAGAAGAAAAACTTTATAAAATTGGGTTGTCTGAATGTGCGTGGATGTAGTGCGGATGATAAGAAAGAGATGATTGCCGATGTTATGAATGAAAAGAAGTTGGATGTCCTGGCCCTAAGCGAAACAAAGCTGAAGGGGGTAGGCGAGTTTCAGTGGGGAGAAATAAATGGGATTAAGTCAGGAGTATCTGAGAGAGTTAGAGCTAAGGAAGGGGTAGCAATAATGTTGAAGGATCAGTTATGGAAGGAAAAGAGGGAATATAAATGTGTAAATTCAAGGATTATGTGGATTAAAATAAGGGTCGGATGCGAAAAGTGGGTCATAATAAACGTGTATGCACCTGGAGAAGAGAGGAGTGTAGAGGAGAGAGAGATTTTGGGAGATGTTAAGCGAATGTATAGGAACTTTTGAACCAAATGAGAGAGTAATTGTGGTAGGGGACCTAAATGCTAAAGTGGGAGAAACATGCAGAGAGGGTGTAGTAGGTAAGTTTGGGGTGCCAGGTGTAAATGATAATGGGAGCCCTTTGATTGAACTTTGTATAGAAAGGGGTTTAGTTATAGGTAATACATATTTTAAGAAAAAGAGGATAAATAAGTATACAAGATATGATGTAGGGCGTAATGACAGTAGTTTGTTGGACTATGTATTGGTAGATAAAAGACTGTTGAGTAGACTTCAGGATGTACATGTTTATAGAGGGGCTACAGATATATCAGATCACTTTTTAGTTATAGCTACAGTGGGAGTAAAAGGTAGATGGGATACAAGGAAAATAAAATCAGTAAGTAAAAGAGAGGTGAAGGTTTATAAACTAAAAGAGGAGGCAATTAGGGTAAGATATAAACAACTATTGGAGGATAGATGGGCTAGTGAGAGTGTAGGCAATGGGGTCGAAAATGTATGGGGTAGATTTAAAAATGTAGTGTTAGAGTGTTCAGCAGAAGTTTGTGGTTACAGGCGAGTGGGTGCGGGAGGGAAGAGGAGCGATTGGTGGAATGATGATGTAAAGAGAGTAGTAAGGGAGAAAAAGTTAGCATATGAGAGGTTTTTACAAAGTAGAAGTGATGCAAGGAGGGAAGAGTATATGGAGAGAAAAGAGAAGTTAAAAGAGTGGTGAAGCAATGAAAAAGAGAGCAGATGAGAGAGTGGGTGAGATGTTATCAGCAAATTTTGTTGAAAATAAGAAAAAGTTTTGGAATGAGATTAATAAGTTGAGGAAGCCTAGAGAACAAATGGATTTGACAGTTAAAAATAGGAGAGGAGAGTTATTAAATGGAGAGTTAGAGGTATCGGGAAGATGGAGAGAATATTTTGAGGATTTGTTAAATGTTGATGAAGACAGGGAAGCTGTGATTTCGTGTGTAGGGCAAGGAGGAATAACATCTTGTAGGAGTGTGGAAGAGCCAGTTGTGGGTGTAGGGAAGTTCGTGAGGCAGTGGGTAGAATGAAAGGGGTAAGGCAGCTGGGATTGATGGGATAAAGATAGAAATGTTAAAAGCAGGTGGGGATATAATTTTGGAGTGGTTGGTGCTATTATTTAATAAATGTATGGAAGAGGGTAAGGTACCTAGGGATTGGCAGAGAGCGTGTATTGTTCCTTTGTATAAAGGCAAAGGGGACAAAAGGAGTGCAAAATTATAGGGGAATAAGTCTGTTAGTGTACCTGGTAAAGTGTATGGTAGAGTTATTATTGAAAGAATTAAGAGTAAAACAGAAAGCAGGATAGCAGATGAACAAGGGGGCTTTAGGAAAGGTAGGGGTGTGTAGACCAAGTGTTTACAGTGAAACATATAGGTGAACAGTATTTGGATAGGGGTAAAGATGTTTTTGTGGCATTTATGGATTTGGAAAAGGCGTATGATAGGGTAGATAGGGGGCAATGTGGCAGATGTTGCAGGTGTATGGAATAGGAGGAAGGTTACTGAAAGCAGTGAAGAGTTTTTATGAGGATAGTGAGGCTCAGGTTAGAGTGTGTAGGAGGGAAGGGACTATTTCCCAGTAAAAGTGGGCCTTAGACAAGGATGTGTGATGTCACCGTGGTTGTTCAATATATTTATAGATGGGGTTGTAAGAGAAGTGAATGCGAGGGTCTTAGCAAGAGGTGTTGGGCTAAAAGATAAAGAACAAATACAAAGTGGGAGTTGTCACAGTTGCTTTTTGCTGATGACACTGTGCTTTTGGGAGATTCTGAAGAGAAGCTGCAGAGGTTGGTGGATGAATTTGGTAGGGTGTGTAAAAGAAGAAAATTGAAAGTGAATATAGGAAAGAGTAAGGTGATGAGGATAACAAAAAGAATAGGTGACGAAAGATTGGATATCAGATTGGAGGAGAGAGTATGGAGGAGGTGAATGTATTCAGATATTTGGGAGTGGACATGTCGGCGGATGGGTCTATGAAGGATGAGGTGAATCATAGAATTGATGAGGGGAAAAGGGTGAGTGGAGCACATCGGAGTCTGTGGAGACAAAGAACCTTGTCCATGGAAGTAAAGAGGGAATGTATGAGAGTATAGTTATACCAACGCTCTTATATGGGTGTGAAGCATGGGTGATGAATGTTGCAACGAGGAGAAGGCTGGAGGCAGTGGAGATGTCATGTCTGAGGTCAATGTGTGGTGTGAATATAATGCAGAGAATTCGGAGTTTGGAAATTAGGAGGAGGTGCGGGATTACCAAAACGATTGTCCAGAGAGCTGAGGAGGGTTGTTGAGGTGGTTTGGACATGTAGAGAGAATGGAACGAGACAGAGTGACTTCGAGAGTGTATAAATCTGTAGTGGAGGGAAGGCGGGGTAGGGGTCGGCCTAGGAAAGGTTGGAGGGAGGGGTAAAGGAAGTTTTGTGTGCGAGGGCTTGGACTTCCAGCAAGCATGTGTGAGCGTATTTGATAGGAGTGAATGGAGGCATATGGTTTTTAATACTTGACGTACTGTTGGAGTGTAAGCAAGTAACATTTATGAAGGATTCAGGAAACCGGCAGGCCGGACTTGAGTTCTGGAGATGGGAAGTACAGTGCCGGCACTCTGAAGGAGGGTGTTAATGTTGCAGTTTTATAACTGTAGTGTAAAGTACCCTTCTGGCAAGACAGTGATGGAGTGAATGATGATGAAAGTTTTTCTTTTTCGGGCCACCCTGCCTTGGTGGGAATCGGCCGATGTGTTAATAAAAAAAATAAAAAATGGTACACAAGCCCCTCCCTCAGTGATTTTTTGCGAGTGAACATAACAGATGTGTGCGGTACAGTGCGTGCAAATCGTAAGCATATGCCAAGGTTCAATGCTGGCACTCGTAGAGGTGAGGTGCAAGCGTTTGCTGCCAAAGACATCATGGCATTTCGGTGGCATGACAAACGAGATGTCACACTGTTGTCATCAATTCACCCTAACGAAATGATACACTCTGGCAGGCTGCATAGAGAGACCAATGAACCCATTGTAAAACCTGCAGCTGTGATGGATTACACGCTCAATATGCGCTTAGTGGACAAATGTGACATGCAAATTGGGTTTGCTGATTGTGTTCGCAAGAGTTACAAGTGGTACATAAAACTGGGGAACAACAACATTAAATCACCTTAGACCACTCATAACACAACAAAAGGCCGCAGTCAGAATGATAAATTCCCACTCTAGACAGCATACTCCACCAATATTCAAAAGTCTAAAACTACTCACCGTAAAGAACATTCATACTTACTCTTGTGCCTACTACATATATAAAACTTTACACTCTAATATAAACCCTCCGCTCAAAATTCTCCTCACCAACTTTAATAGGACCCATGACCACAACACAAGACGCAGATCACTTTTTGATATACCCCGTGTTCATATCAACCTATGTAAAAATTCTATGCACATAAAGGGCCCCAGAATCTGGAATTCATTACCAGTAAATATTAGGATAATCTTGTCTGAAAATCAATTTAAGACAACTCAAAAACCACCTACTCACCCAAAACTAAATGATCATACTATAAACTACTTTGAAAAATGCTCATTATTACTTTCCTATACGATAATCTCAATTTTTAATAATATGTTACTATTATGTTACCCCCTACTCACCCAAAACTAAATACTCATATTATAAGTTAATGTCAAAAATGCTCAATGTTATTTTCCTTAAGATAATCTCAATTCCATATTACCATTCGAGAATCTAAACACCTGTAACAATCTAATATCATCATATAATAATTCAAACAGTAAAATTTCATCATATTGTAATTTTGAAAAAAAAATTTAACTAGAATAAACTCAATAAATTTCTCTAATATTAAGTACATAGTCTTTAAGTTACTAGATTAAGCTGCCCCTAATGCCATGGCATGTCAGTGGCTCTCTTTGCACTCAATTTACATTGTAATTACCAATACCTATGTAATCTGCAATGAAATAAAATTTACTTTACTACTTTACATTCTGGACATTACCATGCTCAATGCTTATAATATTTATAAGTGAAGACCACAAACAAACCACCATATGGCGAATTTTGTTTGTCTGTCATCAGACAAATAATATTAAAGTACCAAGGAGCAACACCTGCAATAGAAACCCGCCCAACACCAGGTTATCAACCCCTACCCTCTCGTCTGAGGCCTGGTGGTGAACACTTCCTAACAAAACTGCCTGCTACTGCTTGCAAGAAAAAGGCTCAGAGGTGTTTTGTCTGTGCACATACAAAAAAACGCCCACAACAATGCAAAGACACTCGTTTCATGTGTGTGGAATGTAAAACACCACTGTGCATGGAACCATGTTTCAGAGACTTTCACATGCTGCAGAACTTCTAGAAACATGTCCAGTGACTATATATATGTATACACATGATTGAACAATGAAAAGAAACAATATTTGTTATTGTGAATAATTGTAAATAAGTTGTGTAAACAAAATAGTGATAAGAAAATTTATGTAATGATTGTGAAATACTTAGCGAGTAAATATTTGAAAAACAGCACTTATATTGGTCTCACAGGCCATAAAAGTTATTTGGAAAAAAAAAAAAATATCTGAAAACAACTTCAAGAAAGAAAAAAGAAAATTACCGGCCAACCGGCAGTCACCTATGTTGCCGGCACCAGTTCATTTTTCGTCAACTTCAATCCTCCATATTTCGGCGAGTATTGATCGCAAAAATGTAATTTTTAGCCTATTAGATTTAGAAAAAAAAAACTATCATTTCATAAGAATTTTTTTTTTTTTTTAAATTCGTGGACCCTGAGAAAGAGTTTCAGAGAGACCCCTTGGACCCCCAAAGGGTTAATCTGTTTCAGACACCCAGGAGTATTAACAAAAAATAATTTTTTAGAGATTAAATATAGATTGACATGCAGAAAAGAATGACAAATAAATATAAAGCATAAATGAAATAAATATAAAGTATAAATGAACATTTAACATCACACTTACCTTTACTGGCGACTCATGTTGGTGTATGGAAGATGGAGAGGAGGAGAGAGGGAGGAGAGTTTATTGTTGGGAGGCAGGACAAAATGCTTCAATTTGACTCTAATATCAGCTCTACGGCTTATTTATCTATCACAATTCATCTACTATGACATAATAAACAATATTAATAACATAGAAACATGATATAAACTCTAGAATGAATAAAACATGTCATTACGAATGTATGGACTCGTGGTAGTATTGTTGTTGGGTATAAGGGCCATTGACCATAAGCCGTGGTGGTGGTCGGCGGCAGCAGAAAGCCACCACTACTATTCACACAATGTACATAATTTATAAATAAGAAATATTCACACTTACCTTGGAGGAGATGTTGGCAGAGGGCAGCACTGGACTCAGTGCCCTTATACTCCTCAAACAACAATGGAGGAGTTAAAGTTTTGTGTCGTCATTTTTCTATCGCTTAACTTACTTGCTACACTGTTAGTGCTACACTTTATCGCTGGCTGGTGCTATAGCCTTTATTGACTCCACTTTGCTACGATTTCTTTCTTTAATTCTATGGTGTTCCTCACTTTCTTTACCAAAGGACTGGCACTAGGAGCTTTCTTTGGGCCCATGGTGGCTTATTTAGCAGTCACACACAATAATCAAGGGCCAAAAACAATGGATTAAGAAATGTTTTGTATGAACTTGCAGGATAATGTTCACTCAACCAGAAACAATGCTACACTGCCTGAGAATATGCGTGGGAGGAGGGCTTGCAGGCTTTGTATGTGCGCTGGGCACTGGACAGGTTCCATACCTTGAACAAAAACGGAGCTAATCACCGAAAACGGAGGTAATATTTCCAAGAAAAAAGTGCCCGAAAACTGAAATCACCAAAATCGGAGATGCACGAAAATGGAGGGTTGACTATGTGCTTTACACAATGAGAAGCATTTCTTTTATTCGTTGGAACCATTGCTAGGGCTAAAAGTGAGCAGGGTATAACAAATGGAGAAAAAGAAATTGGAATGACTTATGTAGCAAGTAACGCCACCAAACATTAGCGGCAGGTTGGTGTGGCGACCCCGGAAATTTGAAGTGATGCTAGCCAAAAATAATGCCAGATTACTGATGGAACCAGATTACTGACTGCCGGATTAGCGATGGCCAACCTGTACTATCTCACTATTATAATTATAATTAATGTTAATCACTTCAGTTACCTAACTTTCATATCAGTATGCAATAATGTACAGCATCTCCTCACTTAGTGACGTACTCGTTTACCGACACCTCGGACTTACGAAGGGCTCTCTGACCAGTATTCATACCCAGATAATGTATATTAGAGCTGTTTTCCTCTATTCTGTTTATTTCAATATACGTACTACTGTATAGTATTTAAAAATATACAGAAATGATATAAATGGTGCAAAGGTTTACCTGGATGATATTAAAACAATATCCAAGATGGTCGACACAATCTCACTACCATTATAGTATGCTCCTCACTTAGCGATGAATTCGTTTAACAACGCGGTATCAGGAACAGAACTCCGTCGTTAAGTGAGGAGAGGCTGTATGTATATCAAAATGTACTGCTCCATAACCTGTGTCAACACAGTAAGAATTAAGATTAGTCTGCCCGAAATGCCTAGGCATGCTAGTGGCCTTTTTTGTAATTAATATTTTATAATATTTAAACCACACATTGTAAGCTTTGCAAGGAAATAAACATTTTCATTTAGCACACCCCAGCACTCAAAACCTCCCTCCAACCACCCACTGGTATAACCCCTGCCCACTCCTTCATTCCACCCTAAATTTATATACTATGCCCTCATAAACAACCTTTTCTGTTCAAACCTCTCTATATGCCCAAACAACTCATCCTCAGCCTTTAGCCTATTATTGCAATATAAGAAATATCACCTAGGTAGTAGGTTGGTTGACAGCAACCACCCAGGGAGGTACTATCGTCCTGCCAAGCAAGTAAAATGGAAGCCTGTAATTGTTTTACATGACTGTAGAATTGCTGGAGTCTTTTCTGTCTCATAAACATGCAAGATTTCAGGTACTGTACATCTTGCTACTTCTACTTACACTTAGGTCTCACTACACATGCATGTGTATATATATACATATATTTTTTTTTCAACAAGTCGGCTGTCTCCCACCAAGGCAGGGTGACCCAGAAAGAAAGAAAATCCCCAAAAAGAAAATACTTTCATCATCATTCAACACTTTCACCTCACTCATACATAATCACTGTCTTTGCAGAGGCGCTCAGATACGACAGCTGAGAATAAGTCCCTCCCAACTGTCACTATCCTAGACCCCCTCTTTAAAGTGCAAGCATTGTACTTCCCATTTCCAGGACTCAAGTCCAACTAAATCAATTAACTGGTTTCCCTGAATCCCTTCACAAAATACAGTAGACCCTCATTTAGCACGACTTTATGTTGTGCGTTTT
>WNWK01047663.1:0-13839 GCA_009830355.1 Cherax destructor | reverse complement strand
AGAGGGTTGGATTTGAGTGGGACTCGCGCATGAGTGGGTAGAATTGTCAAAGCTTATTTCTTGGGTAGCTTTGAAAATTGGGTTGAGCAAATATTCTGTTAGTGGGATGGATTGTGAAGGACCTGCCTAGTATGGGCCAACAGGCCTGCTGCAGTGTTCCTCCTTTCTTATGTTCTTATGGGAGGGATAAAACATGGTGCGGGAGGGATAAAACATGGTGAGGGAGAGATAAAACATGGTGAGGGAGAGATAAAACATGGTGCGGGAGATAAAACATGGTGCGGGAGATAAAACATGGTGTGGGAGATAAAACATGGTGCGGGAGATAAAACATGGTGCGGGAGATAAAACGTGGTGCGGGAGGGATAAAACATGGTGCGGGAGGGATAATACATGGTGCGGGAGAGATAAAACATGGTGCGGGAGGGATAAAACATGGTGAGGGAGGGATAAAACATGGTGCGGGAGATTAAACATGGTGCGGGAGAGATAAAACATGGTGCGGGAGGGATAAAACATGGTGCGGGAGGGATAAAACATGGTGCGGGAGAGATAAAACATGGTGCGGGAGGGATAAAACATGGTGAGGGAGGGATAAAACATGGTGCGGGAGATAAAACATGGTGCGGGAGAGATAAAACATGGTGCGGGAGATAAAACTGTGTTAGAACACGTTAAGGTGGGGTGGCTGATAGTGGGTTATGGCAGCAGTGCTCACTGGCTGAGCAGTGCTCACTGGCTCAGCAGTGATCATTGGCTCAGCAGTGCTCACTGGCTCAGCAGTGCTCACTGGCTCAGCAGTGATCACTGGCTCAGCAGTGCTCATTGGCTCAGCAGTGTTCACTGGCTCAGCAGTGATCACTGGCTCAGCAGTGTTCACTGGCTCAGCAGTGCTGGACTCGCTCAACAAGTATCAAGGGTTACGATACTGCTCCTTGCTATATACTACTAGCTTATAAGAACATAAGAACATAAGAAAGGAGGAACACTGCAGCAGGCCTGTTGGCCCATACTAGGCAGGTCCTGCACAATCCGTCCCACTAACAGAATATTTGCTCAACCCAATTTTCAATGCTACCCAAGAAATAAGCTTTGACAATTCTACCCACTCATGCGCGAGTCCCACTCAAATCCAACCCCTCTCACTCATGAATTTATCCAACCTAAATTTGAAACTACCCAAGGTCCTAGCTTCAATAACCCTACTAGGCAGACTGTTCCACTCATCAACTACCCTATTTCCAAACCAATACTTTCCTATATCCTTTCTAAATCTAAACTTATCTAACTTGAATCCATTATTGCTGGTTCTCTCTTGGAGAGATATCCTCAAGACCTTATTTATATCCCCTTTGTTAATACCCATTTTCCACTTGTATACCTCGATCATGTCTCCCTCATTCTACGTCTTACAAGTGAATGTAATTTTAGGTCTTCAATCTTTCTTCGTAAGGAAGATTTCTAATGCTATGTATTAATTTAGTCATTCTACGCTGAATGTTTTCTAACGAATTTATGTCCATTCTGTAATATGGAGACCAGAACTGAGCTGCGTAATCTAGGTGAGGCCTTACTAATGATGTATAAAGCTGTAATATAACCTCTGGACTTCTGTTGCTAACACTTCTTGATATATATCCCAGTAATCTATTTGCCTTATTACGTACGCTTAGGCATTGCTGTCTTGGTTTAAGGTTGCTGCTTACCATCACCCCAAGTCCTTCTCGCAATCTGTATGGCTAAGTTCTACGTTATTTAACTTATAAGTGCTTGGGTTATGGACACTCCGAGCTTCAGAACCTTGCATTTATCTACATTGAACTGCATCTGCCACTTTTCTGACCACGAATTAAGTTTGTCTAAATCTTCCTGAAGTTCTATGACATCTATGTTTGAATCAATTATCCTACCTATCTTCGTGTCGTCGGCGAATTTGCTCATATCACTAGTAATTCCCTCATCAAGGTCATTGATATATATTATAAATAACAATGTGGCCTAAGACTGATCCCTGTGGAACACCACTTGTTACAAGTCCCCATTCGGATTTAACCCCATTTATGCACACTCTCTGCTTCCTATTGGTGAGCCATGACTCGATCCATGACAGCACTTTTCCCCAATGCCATGAGCTGCCACTTTCTTTAACAGTCTCTGGTGCGGTACTCTATCAAAAGCCTTACTAAAGTCTAAATAAACAATATCGAATTCTTTATCGTGATCAACAGCCTCAAAAGCTTTACTGAAGAAGGTTAATAAATTAGATAGGCAGGAACGGCCCTCGTGAATCCATGCTGGGTATCATTAATCAAATTATGGTTATCTAGATGGCTTCTAATAATATCAGCTATAATTGACTCTAGTAATTTGCCTACAATTGAGGTCAGGCTTATTGGGCGGTAGTTTGACGGTAGTGACTTGTCCCCTGCTTTAAAAATAGGAATTACATTAGCCATCTTCCACATATCAGACACTACACCTGTTTGAAGAGATAAATTAAAAATGTTAGATATTGGTTCACAGAGTTCCATTTTGCATTCCTTAAGAACCCTTGCAAAAGCTCATCAGGACCCGGCGATTTATTTTGTTTCAGTCGGTCCAGCTGTTTCATAATCATTTCGCTAGTGACTGTGATATTACATAATTTATCTTCTTCTGGGCCTCTGTAAAATTAATTACTGGGATATTATTAATATCTTCCTGTGTGAAAACCGAGAGAAAATAATTATTAAAAATAGAGCACATATCATTCTCCTTGTCAGTAAGATGCCCAAAGTTATTTTTAAGGGGACCTATCTTATCCCTAACTTTTGTTCTATAAACCTGGAAAAAACTTTTTGGGTTAGTTTTTGAATCCCTAGCAACTTTAATTTCATAGTCCCGTTTAGCTTTTCTTATCCCCTTTTTAACGTCCCTCTTAATGTCAGTATACTGATTTATAAGATGACCCTCACCTCTTTTTATGCGCCTATAAATTCCTTTCTTCTACCCTAAAAGATATTTGAGCCTATTATTCATCCATTTTGGGTCATTTCTACTTGATCTAATTTCTTTATACGGGATAAATGTTCTTTGGGCAGCCTGTATAGTGTTAAGAAAACTGTCATATTGATACCTCTCTTCTTCACCCCAGTCCACAGTTGATAAGTGTTCTCTAAGTCCATTATAATCTGCTAAGCGAAAATCTGGGACCATTACTGAATTATCCCTACTATCATACATCCATTCAATGCTAAAGGTAATTGACTTGTGGTCGCTTGAGCCGAGTTCCTCTGTAATTTCTAAATTATTAACAAGGGTTTCCTTGCTTGCCAGAACCAAGTCAAGTAGGTTATTTCCCCTTGTAGGTTCTGTTACAAACTGCTTCAAAAAGCAATCCTGAACTACTTCTAAAAAGTCGTTAGATTCTAAATTCCCTGTCATGAAATTCCAATCAATCTGACTAAAGTTAAAGTCCCCTAGAATTACTACGTTATCGTGTCTTGTGGCCTTAACAATTTCCTCCCAAAGTAGTCTCCCTTGTTCCCTATCTAAGTTTGGAGGACGGTAAATCACGCCTAAAATCAATTTTTCACACCCCTCTGAAAATTCTATCCAGACAGACTCTGTATGTGTTAATTCAGACTTTATACCCGTTTTTATGCAACAATTTAAATGATCACGGACATAGAGTGCCACCCCACCCCCTTTCCAAACAAATGCAAACAAATGGCACTCAAAAAGGAGGAATAGAGTATAAATAATGTTGCTATTATTAGTTTACTGAAGTATAAAACATGCCCACACATACAACACCAGGACTGTGTTCATAGAACTATAAATATTATGTCTAAGTCACTAGTGTGATCGCTAAAGCTCTCGCTTCACACGGCGAGGGTCTGCGTTCGATTCCCAGCTCGGGTAGAAACATTGGGCGTGTTTCTTTACACCGGTTGTCTATGTTCACCCATCAGTAAAATGGGGTACCTGGGAGTTAGTCGACTGGTGTGGGTCGCATCCTGGGACAAGGACCTAATTTGCCCGAAATGCTCTGCATAACAAGGGACTTTCTATATAGTAGTATGTCATTGATGTCAGCTAGGCCTGTATACCTTGTACATGTACTTGTAGTAAATAAAGATATTATATTATTATTATATTAATATATTCAAGTGAAGCGCCATCCCTGTATAGGGTTACTCAGCACCATGACTACTACTCTCGTTCTTCTGGCCCCGCTACCTTCTCGTGTATATACTGGCTCCCTTTCCCTCGCTCTTCTATGTCACTAATTAATGGTCCAGGTCGGACCGAAACGTCATTAGTTTCTTTCTCCCATGTGCTGATTATTTGTATATTCTTAACAGTAGTGACTCAATCCTCCGTCCGCTAATCAGGTGGCAGGCAGGCTACGCTACTAGCCCGGGTTCCCAGGCTGTAAATATGCAAAATACCACTAACAGGAGCATCACAACACGGCCACATGTCCTGTGCATGAACATCATCACAACACGGCCACATGTCCCGTGCATGCACAGTAGTAAAATACACCTGTTTGTGATTTTATGAACGATGGTGTGGTAGAAGTGGAATATTCAAACGGCTTCAGGGAGAAATCCAAATATTTTTCATCGAAGCCTTTTTATCTACCCTGGTATTTGAGTAAGACACATTCAACAGTTAGCAAGTAAAGCTTGTTTAGGTACAGGTACACATACGTACAATTATCATAACAAGTAACATATACGTACTATGTGTAAATTACCTAGGATAACCCAGAAAAGTCAACGTGACTTTATTTCCATTGGGGTATGTTTTATTAGGCATCTTTATTGCACATATGTCTTACTCCTCTACTTGTTGGTTTTGTATATCATTATGATATAAACTTGTATCTGTTGCTGGGCTCAAGTATCTAAGCGTATAAATGTATCTGAAGAAGGATAAAGGGGATTTTTTATCATTTATCAGAGTTTGTGTGAAATTTAGTTAAAGAAAACTACTTGATTTTAGCGATAACTCTTTATAATTGAAAAATAATTTTTATAAATTCCCTAATTTTTTTGTGGATTTTCTCTCGCATTTGCCTTCAAATGATTGATGGAATAGGTGAATTGACACAATCATGTGCCTTCATGGAGGGTGTACATTACAACTTTGAGTTGTCCACTAGGAATTTGAGGGCAAATACAGTTACATAGATTATCATACATAGCAGCATACATAGCTACTACCCTCTGTGAGCCCCTAGCTCCCTTGCAGTGCTCCTCTTTCTTAGTACATTTGACTGACTCCACTACTATTACTACTACCTCCACCACTTCCTCTCTTGTTCCCGTCAATGTCTGTTGGCCTATATATACTCCCTCCTCTCCTTTTTGTTAGTGTAACTTTGTAAATGGTCCAAATCGGACCGAAACGTCGTCGTGAGCTCCTCTCTTCTATGTGCGGGTTATTTGTGTATAGCAACATAAGTGTAGAGAACCTAGGATAACCCAAAAAAAGTCACACAAAGTGACTTATTTCCATTGGGGTCCTTTTAATACCTTATTATTATACTAGAAAGGAAATAATATCTTATTATTATACTAGAAAGGAGGTATACTAGGAATAAGGTAAAATGAGTTATTTATATTTACATGTGTGTTAGTTAAAAAAATAAAAAATTCTCCTCCCTTTCTGTCGCTATATTCATTAGGCACCTTTTTTTAAAAGGGGCAGACACCACTCCCACGGGCCCTCCTAGGGTGGGGAACACTCCCACGGGCCCTCCTAGGGTGGGGAACACTCCCACGGGCCCTCCTAGGGTGGGGAACACTCCCACGAGCCCTCCTGGGGCGGGGAAGGTGCCAGAGCCGGAGCTTGCTACTACCTGCAGCTCCCAAGACTGCCGTTGGCAGACCAGAGGCCTAGCTTCTCTCCCTACGAGCCCCGTGAGGGCGGAAAATGTGGCTAGGCCTGGGGACAGTTGGTCCCGGAAGATGAGGAGGGACTTGTACCTCCTCCCATGAGAGACATAGGTCTCACGACACTCCCAAGACAGGGAGCCAAGGCCATGTCACCATCTGGAAAAGACCCGGGCTGGGAGAGTACCGGCGAATCAAGAACAATAGGCACCTTTTGGCTCTCTTCTTGAACTAGTTTATGCTATGACTGGCTTTGACATGTGCAGGCAGTCTGTTCCATTCCTTTATTGCTGTACAATAAAAGGTATTTGAAGCCTGGCCACTGACTGTGGGCACTACAAAGTTGTGCTCTGTCCCCCTAGTACCATGATTGCTTTGGTTACCAGCCTTGACAAAATTGGCAGCAAGATATTCTGGACACTGTGAGAAATTTTATAAACTTGATTTAACTTCAGTTGTTTTACTCTGTCTTCAACATTCAGCATATCCAATTGTAATTCATCCTGGCCTACATGTTCTCTTGGACCCAGGTCCAGGATAAATCTTACCATTTTGTTTTGGGTGATTTGCAGTCTATCTTTCAGTTTTTTTGTCAAGGAAGAGTACCATGAAGAGCATGTGACTCAGTAGGAAGAAACAGTGCTTGTTTGTAGAGGAACTTCAGTCTGGCATTCGCTTTCTTTACTACACTGTTCCCAATCAGTTCTCCCGACATGCATGTATCAAAGGGGATTCCCAGATATTTTACTGAGGAAACTGAAGTGATGGGTTTCCCATTACACCAGACATTAAAATTATTTACTCTTCTCAGTTTATGTTTCGTACCAAATAGTATGGCTTCCGTTTTCCCGAGGTGCAACGATAGTTTGTTGTCTACTAACCATTTGCTGCAGGACTCCAGTTCTAGTGTTATTACATTATCTATATCTTGTGGGTCTTTATCTGACACTAACAGAGCACTGTCATCCGCATACAATAGGAGTTTGCACTTGACACTGATGGGCATTTCGTTTACATAACACAGAAATAATAAAGGACGCAGAATACTACCTTGGGGAACTCCACATGCTATCGACACGGGTTCTGATTCCGTTTTGTTGAATTTGACAATTTGTTTCCTATTGCTAAGATGGGCCTTAAGCCAGTCTATGGAACCTATGCCGATAGGTTGAAGTTTCTTACATAATATACCTCAGCTGATGTAGACCTAGATAAATAGAAGTTAATAGGCTTAATAAAAACAACAATAATAATAATAACAATAAAAACTGCTTCAAGTATATAAATAAATATATATATATATATATATATATATATATATATATATATATATATATATATATATATATATATATATATATATATATATATATATATATATATATATATATATATATATATATATATATATATATATATATATATATATATATATATATATATATATATATGCATATATATATGCATATATATATGCATATATATGCATATATATATATATATATATATATATATATGCATATATATATATATATGCATATATATATATATGCATATATATATATATATATATATATATATATATATATATATATATGCTATATATATATATATATATGCATATATATATATATGCATATATATATATATATATATATATATATGCATATATATATATATGCATATATATATATATGCATATATATATATATATATATATATATATATATATGCATATATATATATATATATTATATATATCATATATATATATGCATATATATATATGCATATATATATTTATATATATATGCATATATATATATATATATATATATATATATATATATATATATATATATATATATATATATATATATATATATATATATATATATATGCATATATATATATGCATATATTATATATATATATATATATATATATATATATATATATATATATATATATATATATATATATATATATATATATATATATATATCTTGTTTTTCAATAGCTGACAATACCTGGTGAAGAATAAGGTTAAGCACTGAAAAAATAATTCATTAAACGTTATCTTAACATGGCATTCATATACTTTTATGCATGATTATATATAAATTAAGTATTTAACATGCAGATATTAAGCAATGTTATTATTTTATGATGAGATCGTACGGCAGCAGCGGAGTGGAGAGTGGGAGAAAGTGACCCTGACGATATTTTTACCTCAACACCTAGCCAGCTCTGGCAGCTCACTCTCTTCAGTGTATTCCTGCTCACTCTCAGTGTGTTGAAGTCTTCACAAGTATTTCTAGCTCACTCTCTACAGTGTATTGAAATCACCATTAGTGCAGCCAGCTCACTCTCAGTTTGTTTGCCTCATTCTTTGTACTGATCTGTGTGTTGTCGCTCATGACGTCAAGAGAAGTGTAGCCCAGTTGTTGTACCATGTTAGTGGGAAGTGATGGGAGAACACAGCTTGTGGTAGCCCTACTCTTCTCTGTGTTATGGCTTTCAGCTGTTTCAGGTAAATTTTGTCACTGTATTACGGTAAGCTCCATTAAACAATAAAATATTCTAGTTTAAGTTCACCTCTCAATATGAACTGTTAATGTCCAAGTTCACTTACATTCCTAAAGGATAATTGTTTTGAGAGATCATTGTCAATGCTTAAATAGCTGGTAATCACACATTTGTGCCCAAACATCGTCATTTATGGTTACAGTAATAATTATGCTGTGTGGTAGTACCTGTGTAAGACATAATAAACCTTCTGAAGAACATATAAATAATGGTTGCATTATTTATTAAAAGAGATTTTAATCTTGGAAAAGCTTTTTAGAATTCTTTTAAGGTTCTTTAATATTATTAGTGTTCAACCTTTTCTTTTACATCTTTAATTGTCTTGTAAAAATTATTAACCTCCCTCTTATTTGTGTTATAATAATCTTGTGTAAAAATTATTTTGTTTGGGTGTAGTATCTCGCCAATTATGTTCATAGCAGGTTTCAGTTAACATTTTTCTCTGTCTGACTTTTTTGGGTTATACTAGGTTCTCTACACATATGCTGCTATGTATGATAAACTATGTAAATGTATTTGTGTATGCCTGAATAAACTTACTTACTTACCTCTCTCTTAATACTGGTTAGCCTTGAGAAAGCTAACTGTTCCTACACGTGTGTGTTTGGTGAGGGGGGGTGTTGAAGGGGGACTTTGAGTTTCATCTGGCCCAGTATCTCCGCTGGCCGTTAATGGACTTCAATGGTTTGATTTCTTTCCTGGCTGCGTAAGCCCTATCATACTTATTCTTAAAGCTATGTATGTCTACATCTACTACATAATTTTCATGGGTTTTCCACTACCTGACCATTCGGGCTACAGCAATATTTCCTAACATCCCTGTGACTTTTTCTTCTAGCGGTGTCCTCGTGTTTTTGTTGCCCAACCTCTCGATGAGACTGCCATTGTTCACCCTATCATTTCCTCTTAGTATTTTGTACTTCGTTATCATGTTACCCATGGTTCTTCTAAGCTCTGTCATCAGGTTTGGCTACTTCAGTCTCTCCTCGTAGGTCATACACCTTAGCTCCTCCACTAGTCTAGTGGCAAGCGTCTGCATTCTTTAAACTTCTTTACATGTGAAGGTTTCACACAGGTGCTGCATACTTAAAGATGCCTTTGTAAATTGTCATGATTGTGACCATCTGAGTTCATTACCTTTGTAACTTGCTCAGCTATCAAACTTTGAGGTCCAGTCCCTGGACCCATTATGTACCTCTGTAATATTTTGACTACCGCCCACAGGATGGGTATGGGGTGCATAATAAAGATATCAAACTAACTTAAAGATGCCCCTGACATATGCTGTGTATAGGCTCGTGAAAGGCTCCTTATTAAGATTACTGAAAACTAATTATAAATTTGCCGGATGTGTGTTTGCTGTAGAGGTTATTCAATTGTGTGCCTCAGGTCATATTCTTTATCCTATGCCCACACCAAGGTCCTCCTTGAGTGAGGTTTGCAACCTGTTTCCCCAAGCCTGTACTCCGTTTCCAGTCTTAGTCTTTTCTCAGTTTTTATAATTTTGCATTTGCTAGGGTTAAATTGTAATAACCATTTATTAGAGAAATCCTGCAGCTCGTCTAGTTATGTTTGTGGTCATTCCTGGTCCCCTGTTTGTATTCCTCTCGTTAGTTTTACATCATGTGCAAATAAGGATACCTCTAACTCTGTCATCGTATTTAAAATCATTAGACAAACACACTGGGGCACTCGCGCCATGCTTCCAGAAAGCCACTGTATACAGCGTGAGCATTGACAGCAAGCTCGACGCTGGACCTCTCATATAAAAGAATGGCTTGGACCACAGCTGCACGACCACCCAGGGTTTAGTGCGTCACTCTCAGGCACTTTACAAATTACGGTGTTTGTCGCGGAAGTTTTCAGCTCAAGTCAAATTACACTTACAGCTTTGTAATCGTATATTGCTGAATTCAGTTTTTTCTGGGTCTTCTAAAGTCAGTACCTGACCAGCCGGGCTGTGGCTCGTACGTCGGTTTGCGTGCGGCCAACAGTAACAGCCTGGTTGATCAGGCCCTGATCCACCATGAGGCCTGTTCCCAGACCGGGCCGCGGGGGCGTTGACCCCAGGAACCCTCTCCAGGTATACTCCAGGTATAGAGGATTTACTGTGGTTTAGTTAAATTTAGTCCTAAAACATGTATGTTAATTGCTGTGTGTGAATGTAGTCTGCAACTCCCATCCTTCAACAGAGGTCGGTGCGTCACTGCTACTGTACTCGACCCTCTCATGGAATGGCCTCCGGGGTAATGTCAAGTTTTCCTGGGATGGACCCGGTACCAACATCACCGTTCACGTTGATGTAGACATCACTGGTTTGAGTCTCGTGCCTGATCCCGAGGAATATGACTGGGCCATCCATGACTGGCCCACCAGATACGATATCAAGGATCGCTGTACAGCCTCTGCTCTGGGAAGCAGGTGAGTACAGTGCAGTAAAGTACATTAGTTTCACAACTGACTACAGGGGGGGGGTCACTATATCCAATCTGCTTAATATTAACATTTCTAAGAAAGAATGAGCGCATATTAAATGTAATGTTAGTTTTTAATTTAGGAGTCGAGCGCCAAGATAAAATACAATGGGCATCAAGAAAAAACTTAAATATTCGACCTCTGCAACACAATTGTCCTCAAAGGTTTGTTAGGTGTCCCGTAGCTCGATCGCTAGCGCATTCAGCTCTCACACTGAGGTCCGTCGATCGAATACCCGGTACGGCTGGAAAACATTAGGACGTGTTTCCTTAAGACACCTTTTGTCCACGTTCGCCCATCAGTCTGAAATGGGTACCCGGGTGTTAGTCGATTGGTGTGGGTCGCATCCTGGGACAAAACTGACCTAATTTGCGGAAAATGCTCTGACATTCATGTCAGCTATGGTTTGTATACCTTGTACATGTACTGGTAAAAATAAAGATAATATTATATTATAAAAGTTATACCATGAATTAAAGAAACAGACAAAGCAAATGCGATAGTAATGATGGACAAGGTAGATTATAGTGGAAAAATAACATGTTATTAAAAGACGGGGGAACTTAGGTGCCTCTTAAGCTGAGCTGCTGCATAGCAAATGTTGATCACATACTTGGCACAGCCAGACTTTGTACAACAAACAAATGTAATAATTAAATCTGCTGTTCTTGACCATTCTCTACCAAATAAATATGAGCCTACTACATCTGCATAAAATGAACGTATGCAAACTATGAATGCATTTGGCATTTTTAATATTAGCAATATTTATATCTGCAGATCTACGCAACTCAAATGTATTTTCACTAATATCTCGAAAACTAATTTACACAAAAAATACTTTTTCCGTGGTGTAAATTGTGTGTTTTCAAATGTTAACAAGGTGACGGTTCCGCCAAGTAGTAGTCGGTAACTATAACCAATATGTATTCATTTATGTCAACCATAGATAATAATGCACAGTAATTGTTAATTTACAGAAAATGGGATTTGTCACGGTTGCTGGGAAGACTAACACTTCCTCAGAATTCGTCGGCAATATTCGAAACAGACCAATTGAGTTTTGTAGGCGAGAACTCCATGTGGGGCCGCTCTCTCAGGATCTACGGCAAAGGCAGGAGTACCTGTTCCAACATCCATGTGAGTAACGCAGAAGGTAACTTCAGTAGGACAATGACCAGTAATATTGTAGGTTTTATGGAAGTGAATTTACGGTTGTATTTTTCTAAACCTTGACGTCCACTTCCTACCAAGGTAGGGTGAATTAAGAAAAGGAAACATTCTCCATCATTCATTCAATCGCTGTATTGCCAAAAGTGTGACATCACAGTTAAGATTACCCTCTTGACTAGAATATCCCCACCCCTCCTTCAGAGTACAGGCATTGCTCTTCCAACCTCCAGGACTCCATAAACGTTTACACTATAAAGATTTCCAATGTTGCTCATGTCTCATCCTTCAACTTATAGGCTTTGTAAATTATGTACATTTCATTCGCCACCCAGCTCTCGTGAGAGAAGGGTGTGCTACTCTGGTCTCTGGCCCCTGGTGGAGACTGTGAGCAACTTTATTTTCACTGTCATGGCGGCGGTGGGCAGACGCCGCATCAACACCGTCTGCATAGACATGGTTACAGGAGTAATTCAACCTGCTGTGGCGGCTACAGTAATACCTACTATTCTTCGTGATATATACAACATTGATATGGAGGAACTGTATGGAGTGGCACTAAATGGAATGAACAGGATCTTTGTGAAGTTGTTAACAGCTGCAGCATATGAGACATTGGTAGAGCGACATCAGGACAACGTCTACACGGTCAATGCGACGTTGCAGGTGCGATTAAAGGATGTGTCTCGCACCTACACATGGGTAAAGGTAAAGAATGTGCCTTTTGAGGCGGATCAAATGGATGTGGGACGTGTCTTCAGCGAGTATGGGACAGTACATCTGGCAACGGCAGGAAAGTGGAGTGTGGGACCCATGGAGGGACTTCCTGAGGGATCTTTCACCTTAAAGATGTCGTTAAGGAGGCCCATTCCATCTTACATCATTATGGCTGAGTTTCGACGCAAGTGTACGTGACTTACGCAGGACAAAGGAGGACGTGTAGGATATGTGGGAATTTTGATCATGTAGCAGCGGATTGTTTGCGGAGAGGTGCTCAACGAACCGCTGAACGCAAGATCCCGACAGAACCACAGGGAAAGTATGAGGGGACGGCTGGTGATGAGGGACAGCAGCAAAGGACCAGGAGCTGGAGTGAAATAGTGGAGGGTGTGGCAGAACCGTGCCACCCATCAGAGCCTACTTTGGGAAGAGAGGTGAATGAAAAGGAGGTTGAGGAAGTACCTGTGATAGAGGAAGGCATGGATGTGCCTCTGGTGGAAGTGATTCAGGGATTACTGGATGATCCATTACAGGTGTTGCATGTTGGGGATGGGGCAGATTTGGTGGAGGAGGCACGAGTTGGGATTGACTCGGGGCAGGAGAGTCCTGAGGTAGCAGCATTGGTGCGTGAGTGCGTCAATGTGGAGGTGCATCAGAGTGATAGTGGGACATGATGGAGGTGGGGAGCGGGTCGCGAAGCGATCTGGCACGGTCGAAGATCATGATGATATCTTGACACCGGCCCAGAGGGTCACGAAGAAGCCTTTGGTGGAAGTGAAGGGAATGAAAGGGGAGGGAGTTGGCAAGAGATGATGGTAAGGATGTTGCTATGGGCAGCAAAAGTGTGGGCAAGGGGGGTGGTAAAGGAAGGATAATGTCACAGTCTGTGCAGAGGTCGAAAGGTAAACCCACTCATTTATATTCCAGTGTCTAACTATTAATGTTAATGGGTTGAGGGCAGAGGTCAAGCGACGGTGGGTAGAGGGAACTTTGAGACGGT